>JAVYIG010013776.1:0-45176 GCA_035222895.1 Strongylocentrotus droebachiensis | reverse complement strand
CAGTAACTCAACCAATTGTATGCAGTTGATGCATTCATACGGCTTTTTTTCGATTATTAATAAACCCACCAGAATAAATCCACATTCATCAACTCAGATTGACAATATTTTTTCAAACGTACATAACAACAAAACCATCGGTGGAATATTGTGTTCTGAAGTGTCGGATCACCTACCCATATTTTTAACTTGTGAATGCAAACTATCTGGCCGTAAATCATTTGATGAGCTTATATATCGCAAAGAATCCAAACGTAATATAGAATTGCTGAAACAGGATTTATTTTTCGAGGGATGGGCTGAGGTATATAGTGTAAATGATGTCAATACTGCATATAAACATTTTAGTAACAAATTGCAATATTATTATGAAAAGAATATTCCTTTAGGCAAAATGAGTAATAAGCGAAATAAACCCAGGAATCCTTGGATAACAAAAGGTTTATTGAAATCAATACAAACACGCAATCGCCTCTACAAATCACATTTACACAATCCAACTGACACTAACCTAAACACATATAAAATTTATCGAAACAAATTAACAAAACTTATCCGTACATCCCGTAGATCGCATTTTTCTAATAAAATAAAAAAGGCCAGTTCAAACACAACTGCAACTTGGAAAATTATCAAAGAGGTAATGGGAAAAAAAACAAATCCCCCACCCACGGATAATATCACATTAAATGGCACTAAAATACATGATCCTAGTCTTCATGCAAATTCATTTAACTCATTTTTTACGAATATCGGCCCTGAACTCGCCAGCAAAATTAATAGAACTCACGCTCACTTTAAAGACTATCTTTCCAATCAAAACCAAGAGTCTCTCTTTTTAAATCCGACAAATCCTAGCGAAATTATTAACATACCCAATCTCTTAACAACTCAAAATCGCACGGTTTTGATAAAATAAGTATGTCTCTCCTAAAAGAAATAATGTATCCACTTGCAAAGCCTTTAACTCACATATTTAATCACTCGTTATCGCAAGGTGTTTTCCCTGATCTATTAAAACTAGCTAAAGTCAACCCCATTCTCAAAAAAGATGATCCTCACGAAATAAGTAACTATCGTCCAATTTCCCTACTTCCAAGTATATCCAAAGTCTTAGAAAAGATCGTTCATAATAGGCTACACAAATTTATCACTAAACACAAAATACTCAATTCAAATCAATATGGCTTCAGAAAAAATTACTCAACTGACTTAGCATTAATTCAAATTTATGACAAAATTACAAGTGCCATAGCTAATAAAGAGCATGTTATAGGTATATTCTGTGACTTGAGTAAAGCATTTGATACGCTCAATCACGCTATTCTACTCTCCAAACTCAGTCATTATGGAATTCGGGGTCAGCCACTCTTATGGTTTAAAGATTATTTAACAAACAGAAGACAATATGTTACATTTAATAGTTATGATTCTGATCCTCTTTTAATTCAATGCGGTGTTCCTCAAGGCTCCATCTTAGGTCCACTGTTATTTCTTCTTTATGTAAATGATATTATCAATACATCCCCCCTTCTTTCTTTTATCTTATTTGCCGATGATACAAATATCTTTTATTCCCATAAAGATCTTAATATGTTAAACAATACTTTGAATTATGAAATTAACAAAGTATCCGATTGGTTTAAATCCAATAAACTTTCACTTAATACAAAAAAGACTCATTTCATGTATTTTAAACATCATTTTCATAATACAGAAACACCTATATATATTAAAATCGATGGTATGCTACTAGAGAAGAAAACTAATTCCAAGTTTTGGGTGTCCTTATAGATGAAGCCTTGACTTACAAGTTACAATGTGCATTTCCAAAAGTATTGGAATAATCTCCAAGTTAAAGTTTCTTCTACCCCATGCAACCTTATTCCTACTATATAATTCGCTAGTTCTCCCGTATATAACATATTGTAATAGTGTATGGGCAAATTGTGGTTCGACAAAAATTAATTCTATTTTCAAACTGCAAAAGAAAGCCATACGTATTTGTACAGGTTCGCATTTCTTAGCTCACACTGATCCTTTATTCTATAAACTTAAAACACTAAAAAATTTCGATCTGAACACTACTCAAGTAGCAGTTATTATGTTTAAGTACATTAATAATCTGCTTCCACCATCCTTTGATAACATGTTTAGGTTTAATAATTCCGTTCATTCATACTCTACTCGCATATCTGGAAACTTCCATCTTACAAACCCCAAATTATCAATAACACACAAATCTGTTAGACATTCTGGCCCGGACATTTGGAATGATTTACCCGACAACATAAAGTCTTGTTCAACCATCTACTCCTTAAAAGCTACACTTAAACGACAAATAATACAATCATATGCTCCCTTCTCTTTAAATTAGTATAACAAAACCGTGACTTAATTATTCTTTATCATGCAACTGCTCACTGCACCTGCCCTTGCACCGCACCCTCTTGGTCACTCAGTTTTTTCGAAGAGAGTTATGTCGCCAATTCTTTTACGAGGCCGCCATCCATTTCCAGCCTAACCGCTCACGATGGTGGTCTCCTGCGTTCCAAATTACCTCTCTAATTTATTGAAAATATTTCATATTTCTTATGTTATTGTATGCTTCGTACATGTTTATCGAATTATATAATTGTACATGATTTTTCATTTAATTACTTTTGTAAACATTGTATTCATTGTATTTGTTATTGTTCGAAATTTTGTACTTTGACTTTGAATTTGTATATTTTTGAACGCAGAAATAAAATCAATCAAACAAACAAACAAACAATCGGGAGTCGACGACGATGAACATCCGAATGTCCTTGGGCGAAATTGATATCATCGATGATCATGATCACGGAAGCTCTTATCTTGTTCGCCTTTGCACTTTTGTCGAGAACGGTATCACGGGGAGAAGGACAATGAAAGTGAGGGTTAATAATAAATCGGAGACTTTGATTTCAGGTCGAGAGATCCTTAAAGGAAAAGATAGTGTAATTGTATTGGTGAGATCCACCCTTTCGTCTGTCCTATTTTGGCTGCGAGGGATAGCTATGATTGGATACTGCTCCCTATTCAATACCCAGATATTTTGCAAGTTACATTGACCGTGCCTCGTACGTAATCAAACGTAGATTTCTTTTGTAGACTTCCAAGTTCTAGTTTCAGGATCCTGTCATCTTATTGGGTTCGTTTTGTTGGTTTCAGGGGTGTATGGAGAAAGAATAAAGAGGTGGTTGATGACAGTTGTCATGGTAATGGATAATCAAAGATAAAACTCCTACAAAACGATCGCAAAGACTTTCAAGAAACCAATTCCAGGGCAGTTTCAAAACCTTGCATTGCCTACATTGTTCTGATAAATGCGTCATTGTTATATTCGCGTAATTATTCCAAGAGGTGCTGCCTAAAGCCTCGGTCACAAATGCCATTACGAACTGCTACGAACGCCGTACGAATGATTTTCAGATTTGAACCTTTGTGACCGTAGCAAAAGGCTAGCGAATTTGGTAAAATTGTTTTGAAAGTCCTAATCCTTTTCAAAAGAATTTGATGACAGGAAAAGGGATGAAAACCCTGTTCATATCACCTTACTGTCTTTAAACTATAGTCTAGTTCTGTGCCTCATCTTATCTCGAGTTGCGATTGATTCGAAATTTAAATCAAGCTTTTAACTCTGTACTTCAGAAGCCAGGATGTTGTAAGGTTACGATTGATCGAGGACTTGCCATCGATCCGGATCAATCCTAACTAAATAAGGGGCCATGGGGAGTGTTTCACAAAGTTGGACTTAACTATGGCAGGCTGTTCATGCCACTGTTTGCTCCCACCTTTTACTGGCATCGGTCTCTCAAGGGACGTACAAATCATGGTCACAAATCTACAGAATTTACATTTTTGGGGGTAAGTCATTATTGAAGGAAAAAGTATTATCTAAAGATCATAATGGTGAGAGCAACCAGTGGCGTTAATGGCCTGTCTGTCAGACAATGTAGCCATAGTCAAGTCCAACTTAAGGCCCGGTCACACAGAGGGGACGCATGGGGGACGCACGGCCGGCGCATGGAAAATTTGCAATTTTGGCCAGTGCGTTGTCGTGCGCCCAATTTTTGTCGAAGCTATACAGCTAGCTGACACCAAATGCATAGCGCGCTGGACGCATACAGGGCGTATACAGGGCGCACACAGGGCGCACACAGAGCGCACATGAAAACAACTTCCACGAATGCACAGCGTGTTGCTAGCGCGCTGGACGAATGGTCCACGCATGCACCGCGTTCTACGACGCACGGCCAGCGCATTGGAAATCGGAAAAGAACGTGTGCCTAACTTTTGTCATAATTTTGGAAAAGCTAGCGAGCTGACACAAAATGCACGGCGTGTAGCTAGCGCGCTGTGCGTATACAGGGCGTGTGCTCCGCGTTTGTCTGGCGCTGGTCTAGCGCGCTCCACACATGTCTGGCGCTGGTCTAGCGCGCTCCGGCGCATGTCTGGCGTGCCTTTGGCGTGTATATTCATGCGTCGAGCTCGGCGCACGTTTTTGAGCATGCTCAAAAAATCCCGACGCACACAGCGAATGACGACGCATGCATAGCGCTGGTCCAGCGTTGGTCCAGCGCGCTCGACGAACGAGTAACGAATGATGACGCACGCCTAGCGAACGACAACGCACTGGCCCAAATTGCAAATTTCCAATGCGCTGGCCGTGCGTTCCCCATGCGTCCTCCCTGTGTGACCGGGCCTTTAAAGTCGATCTTAGTCTTTGTGAAACACCCCCTGGTCGAATTTCTTTCCCCGCCTGTGACACTTCTTTGCGTCTACTCCGCGTAGATGGCGCAAGGTAAAAGTAAATTACTTTCGGGGAGAGTGAAAAGAAATCTATATGTACTTCCCAGAGGTAAATCGCAAACAACGTATGTATGATCCTGTTGTTCTATTAAACTACACAACCCTCCCCCCTTGGTCTCTTCATCTCAAATTTCTTCGTATTCACTAGCCTCCGTTATGTTCACCGTATTCTCTTCCCACAACTTCTCTCGTTATCATCCAACACCCTCCGGACTCTGTCTCTCTCTTTCCCTTTCTAACTAACCCTGTTCATCCATCCATGTCTCTCCCTTCCCCCTCCCCTCCCTCACCCCCCCCTCCCCCTCTCTCTCTCTCTCTCTCTCTCTCTCACTCCCTCCCTCTCTCACTCTACCCCTCTCTCCCTCTCTCTCCTCCTGCATAATCAGAAAGAAGAAGAAAAAACTTTGAAATAACTAATAATAAACGATTTATTCAATACTCATTTATGTGGTGGCCAAGCACCAATATTTCAGATGGACAAGTGTCAAAGTTTACAAGATAAATTAACCTTCAAAAACACAAAAATGTAATACTTCGAAGGAACAAGACACATAAAGTGAATGAATTTGTGTGCTTTTTCAAGTTAACTCATTGGCAAACAATACGTATGTACATTAAATATATATATATATATATATATATATTCCATTGGCAACTGCAAAGGCGACTTGTAGTACAATTTTCAATCTATAAATAATTAACATTCATCACTTCCAAATGATGAGATGTGCACCACCAAGATACAGCATAAATACTCTTCTTTCTTCCGAATCAAAAATGTACAACCCTGATAAAATGATGAGAAAAGTTGATTAAAATCTTAAGTTACTACATGTATTTGAAATCATCATACTCACTGCGAGTCAAGGTGTTATTTCTTGTAATTCATTTAAAAACACATTTATGCTAAGAATACTTACATAGCTGGACAGATCAATGAATTTAAAACTAAATTTCATGGAAAACAGACTTTTAAATGTTGTCACAACTGCAACTGGATTCTTTGGAAAGTATAAAGCAACATGTCATTTTTTCAAACAGTATAAATAATTCTCAACTATCAAGCATAAAACACACTTCAGAATTCAGCCCAAGGCAACGCATTTACTTAAATATTAATTTAAAATCCATAAATAATATGTCTCTACTTTAAAATGTACAACCTATGTACATATGGAGGCTAAAAGCATGCCTGACTTGAAATATTTAAAAAAGTAATATTTATATGTAATTTCTTATTACTCCCGACTGAAATTTGACTGAAATTTGATTGAAATCACAAAATAGGTGGGCAAGTGGCACATGGCACTAGGGCTAGGAGTACTGGGGTGTTAAAATACATGTGGAAAAACAAAGTAAAATGTGGGAGCAATGAATTACCAATGAATAATGTCACAATATTGCAACAATATGGGTAAGCAAAATGCTACAGATGTGATATTTTCACATATTTAAAATGTTGAGATGACACATAAAGAATTGTTGTAACATTAGAATATTTTCGCTTGAGTAATGTGATGAGTTGAAAACAGTATTACATTGTAGGTAGCCCAGCATGCGCTACCCCAAAATAATTAATTCTATAATAATAAATATTGTTCAAACACTCATTACAAACTTCAACACTCACAAAATTATTGGCACTTTCCCATATTAAATCAAATCTATAATCAAAATCAATTTTATACAAATAAAATAGTTGTAGGATATGTAGGCCCAAGCAAATTCTTTTCTGGAACAGATGAAAAGAAAGGATTTGATGTCTCTCTATATCCAATTTGCAAAAAGAAGGATAACAATCAAAATATTTACAATATTTTCTTTACAATAAATAAAATGGCAGAATAGAATCTAATACAAAACAAATCTTGAAGCATAAATATTTAAAGAAACTCTTTTCACTGAATTATTTACAGGGACACAAATGTTTAAATTTATCTCATAAACATGTACCATATAATCAGGCATAAATATCTGATGAAAAAAATATGAATCAGTTGAAAGTGAAAATCACATTATTTGTGAAAGACACTTGTCGGAGGGAAGGTTTTAGAGGGATTGGCATGGACACATATATATGCAGAATAACAGATATTCTTAACAAAACTTGTGAACCTGAATAATACTGGTAATACCCTCTTTCACTGCCAGTAAATGGTGATTCAACATATGCTCTGGCGACATCTGTGCAGGGGTTTATGTCATCAAAATCAAAGGGTTAGGCTTAGGGTTGTAGTTGGGTTATAGGTTAGGTTTATGGTTAGTGTAGGAGTTAGAGATGGTGGTTGGTCCAGGTTTGAAGA
The DNA here is from genome assembly GCA_035222895.1 of Strongylocentrotus droebachiensis. NCBI lineage: Eukaryota > Metazoa > Echinodermata > Echinoidea > Camarodonta > Strongylocentrotidae > Strongylocentrotus > Strongylocentrotus droebachiensis. The sequence goes on along the minus strand of JAVYIG010013776.1, from coordinate 38,037 downwards.
TAAAGGTTTGGATAGGGTAGGATATTGACTGCAGAGGAAATGTCGCCTGAGCATATGTTGTACAACCAATACATGACTTAGTGTAGTTCCTGGTCCTTAATCCTGTTCCTCCTTTAAACATAGTCCTGTCCTAACCAGATGGTCCTAACTAGATGGTCCTAACCAGATCATGGTCCTATCTAAGCTACACTTGCAGACTTTAGAGGTGACTCTGGCTTTGGCTTGTCCTAAAAAGTAATATAATAACACTTGTTCATATTTTCTATTTCCATACAGTATTCCAAAGTCCAAACAACTTGTGTTTCTGGAATGCAAGCAATGCTTTGAGGTAGATAGTCTAAGAGAAAATAGATTTGAAAATTAATCATGCATGTGGAATATAAGATCAAGAATAAATGAAAACACAAATAAAATGGTTTTAAAAGCAATTTGGGTGGGATTTAAAGACCATTCATCACTGTTTTAGCAGTGCTCAAAACATTCTGGTACATTAACAGTAGGACTCAGCCTACATGTACATGTGTCTTCCTTTCCTGTGATTCAAAACAGATTTCCTCTCTACCTCTCTCTAACTCTCTTCAACTTTTCTTTCTCACTCGTAATTTCATTCAACGCCAGCTTGCGTGTGATTCGACTCGTCACCGTATGATAGTTTCCACATTTACTTGTCTAATTTGTTTTTCTGTCTTTGTTTTTTTGCTGTTTGCTGTTATATTTTGCTGTTGTATTTTGCCGTTGTATTTTGCTGTTGTATTTTGCTGTTGTATTTTGCTGTTATATTTTGCTGTTTTGTTGTCATGTCTCACTGGATGGAAGAACAGTTTATGGTGTTAATTTGTTTATGGAGGGAGGGAGAGATTTTTGACCAGGTCGCGTCGACGAGGACCCGTGCTAAAAAGGTATATGAAGAGATTAATTTTAAAAGGCGATAAAAACAAATTTTAACAAAATGGAGTTATTAGTATGAGTACATGTACATACCCATTACAAAAAATGCCTATTGCAAACCAACCCATATATGTATTTCTCATTTATAATGTTAATTAGATACATTTGATAATTTTGATTTTGATTTTTGTTTTAAAGCAAAACTTAACGAGGAGCCGGCATACGGCAAGGCCGTTACAGCAATAAGGAACTTACTCATCGCAGAGGTGTTCTTGCAGAATGCTAGGAGAGGGGGAATTTGTGAAGCGCTCACCTGTGCCGAGGTAGAAGCTGTAAGAGTCATTGATGATAAACTTGTCATAAAGGTTGTCAAAGACATCATGACAAAATCGTTTTCGAGACAAGAAATGGTGGCCCATAGTTTGACGGGGGTTACCTCCAATGCCAATGGGCCGGAGAAGGAGACATGCCCTCAAATCAATCCCACCAAAATGGAGGAAATATTCAGTAAGTTGTACTCGTCAGGATGGCCATTATATACAATATATAACTGGAACATATTAGGACCTGCAAGTTTATTGGCCACCCATCCTGTGATACATCATCGGTGTCTAGAAGGAAACTTTGCTGTTCAAAGAAGCCACAATGCCTTTTCTAAAGTTACCTGTGACCAGACAATCAAGCAGACTGCAAACCGGGATTACAAAACAAAGGGTGGGGAGGTAGGCTTCAGTTCTAGCAAAGGAGCTGTCAACCGATGGATCTGGTCCCACCAGGCAAGAGGGTGAATGTGAAGCCATGGTTTTACGACGGCAGACGAATGAAACAGGATAAATCTGATGACAAGAAGACCGATGAAACAGTGAAAAACATGATGAACCCCTTCGAATATGAATGTTAATTTCCATTTATTATTTCTAGTTTATATGAACACCTCCGAAAGGTCAAGAAATTCAAGTACTTCACGGCAATGAGGAAAGCTTGTGAAATGCTCCACATTGAGAAGGACGATAGGAAGGACCTTAACTTGGACATTGACCATGTCACAAGAATGGAGAAACCGATAAATCACATTGGCACATCCCTAAAGCCAGGGATTAAGAGAAGGGAGAGTGAAATCCAAGATAAAATAAGAAGTTGCGTAACCATTTATAATCTTTAGTATCATGCAGCCTCATTAAATTTCAAAATTCTGAAGGGAAGAAACCGTCTTCCTGTATCCGGCCCTATGGTTTTTAGTATTTTGTATTGCTATCAATATCGCGTATGATCATGCTGCCGTTGCAATCAAATTTGTAATATTGAAGTCAAAACGCACCCCATCAAGGCACGTTTTGTGCGATATATACAATGTAGATGTACTGGCTATTCAGAAAAAAATGTGCGGTTTTGTAAGGAACAGGCATGTTTTATCAGTAGATCTACTGAAACGACTGAGGGAGGACATGTGTGCAGTTGCCTATGAAGGACATCCCAGGTGTCTCTTTGCAAGAAGAGACATACTAAAAAATGAAGAGATCTTGTACGACTATGGCATCACCAAGCTTCCATGGAAAAACAGCTTGTTGGGCCGGTAAGCTGGCATACTCTTCTTGTTCTGAGCCGGTAAAGATATTTGTCTATCACATATGGCTACAGCAAAAGGATCAAGAGAGATTTCTTAGAAATAAAGGAGAAATCAGAAACATGGCAGATCGTCAACATGAAAGAGGAGCCGACCGATCCACGTCAGCATCCATGGCAGCGGAATCGGAAGGAAGAGGGAAGTCATGCCGGCGGATTCATGAAAATGGCCTGTTCTTGCAATACAGTAATTTAAAAACAACTTGACGAATCAACTTCACATGTGGTACATATAATGCATATTTGAGTGAGAAATCTGATTCTGGTCATTTGGTGAAAGGGCAAATGTCATAGATAGAAGTCATAAATGAAATGGCTCCTTTTTGTAATATTTAGTTAATACTGGAATCATTTTTTGGATATTCATATCCAATATTGGCAGAAGTTGGTTCAGAATTATGTTTGTCATACATAAGTCTCATACTATTAATACATGTGCACATTTATTTTCATTTATAAGTCATTGATGTGAGGGGAGCATAAAAACATTGAACCTCTGATAGAATGCAAAGGATTAATTATGAAATTTCTTTTTTTCTCCAGATGAAGGTTAATGGAGACCACATAGTCAGGATGTTGGCTTTCAATATTCCCCCTGAGGTGTATTATCCTCATATGGAGAATGGGGGTTCGTTTGAAGAGCTCGCAAGAAAATACATGTATGGGGGAAAAGAGGGAGGTTAAGAACATACAAAATTGGAGGAATAAGACGGAGCAAGAAAAGAGCAAGGCGGCGTATAATCTTGTTTGTGAGATTATTGGCTAAAGTGTAGGGGGGTGGCTTCTAACCCCCCCCCCCCCCCAGGCTATATAGGGTTAAGGCGCCTAGTCAATATGGCAAAACACAACAATTCTCCGCAGATACATATCGACAGATCTATATCAAGAATGCTGAGCGAGCCAAGAGAGCAGCTGGTCAGTGGCTCCCAGGTGATGAGAATTCATGGCCAGTCTCTTCCCCAGCAGTGGAAGAATATCTTGATGAAACATGGTCCAAAGTTTCAACATCTGAATTGAGGACGTGACGGTGTTTTTGGTACACAACAAGAAATGCCACTCATTCTCACCTGGAAAGGAGGCAACAGAAACTGTAATCAGCATAGAAGAATCAACACTAAACTCCACACAGGAAGAAGCAGATATGTGCGTGTACCTTCTTTCCATTGGCAACTATTTCATTAATGCATTTTAATGACTTACATGTATGATAATTCTTGTCCTTTGCATTTTATACCCTTTTTCTATATAAGTTACTGACATGGTGACCATATTTTACATCGTTTTCTTTTATTTCCCTTGGAACATACAAGAAAGAAGAATCTTTGTAAATTAATGTATATTTTGTTTCAATATTTTTTTTTTTTTTTTTAACAAGGCAAGTAATTAAAGAAAAACTTAAGAAAGAAATATGATTTCTGTATTAATCAGATATGAATAAAAGTGTCATTTGCTTCGTTTCATGCTACAGACCAGAAATGCAAAAAAAGAAGAGACCGGGACCCTCGGACCAATGACTTTTTCGATCGTTTCGAGGTGTATCTAAGATTTGCTGGGGCTGCCTCATCTAGCGAGGAAGGAGAGTGCCTCCCAGTAGTGCCTCCCAGTACAGGCAATGCCTGAAATACATCAGCACACTATCTGGAGGCTTGGAAAACCTATTCAAGGATAGGAACGGGGTGTACAGGTGTGTACAATATTTACTGTACAGTATTAAAACATGTACCATAACATAACAAAATCGAAGCATGTACTACCAAGCATATATGTCCTTTGTAAAAAAGAAAAAAATATCACCTGCAGAGTATCCAGAAAGCGAAAAGAAAAAACTATCACCTGCAGAGTATCCAGAAAGCGAAAAAGAAGGACTGATCAAATGCTCAACCATAGAAGCAGCAAATTTACTGCAGGCAGCCAAAGGCAACAAGAATACTGGATTTTTTCTTAAAATCCAAGATTGAGACTGAGTGGCAATCAAAGTAAAATATCATGCCTCCTGTTATAAGAATTTTACTCGGTATTTCAGCAAGCCATCAATCACTCAAGCCATTACCACAGAAGACTCAAAGTACTCTGAAGCATACACTATATTTTGCTCCACTGTCAAAACCAAAATAATTCATAACAAGGAAATATGCAGGCTGACCTGACTCAATTAGATGTTTATTAAGCAGGTGAAGGAAATTGGATATTGATGCCAGTACATACAAGACAGGCAACTTGAAGTCATACCTCATGAAAACCTTCCTTTCCCAAGTTGTGCTTTCTTCAACCACACATGCAGAGCCAAGGTCATCTTTCTTGTGTATGTGAATGACATAGCCAGAGAAATGTTGGTGGAGGATACAAAGTTGCTTCATGAAGAAGTGTTTAAATCACAACTGACATATCAGAAACAGAAGTGACAACTGACGATGACATACAATTGCCACAGACCACTACTCATCAATTCCATGTCTCTCAAGTTCAAGTAACTCATAATGAGCTGTTTTTCCTACTTTGTCTATTGTTTATTTTCATCTTTTGACCAAGATCATGTTGAAATTGGAAGGACGTGAGTCGACGTGGAGTGGGCAAGAGACTCTGGTATTGATTTGTGGGGGGGGGGGGGGACATTCAGAAGATGAATGCGAGTGCTGGCTGCCGCAATAAAGACATTTACAAGAGCCTGGCAGAACAACTTACGGATATGGGGTTCCAACCCCGTCCCTGGGACAGGGTTCGAGACAAAATAAACAGGTTAAAAGGCAACCACAACAAAAATAAGGATAAGGAAAATACGTCAGGAGAAGGGAGTGTAGTGAAGCCAACTTGGTTTGGCACAATGGATGGATCGGTATTAAGTTTAAACATAACTTATACACTTTGCTTTATCTTGTCAAATGTTCAAGGACCAAAAGACCAAGAACAAGGACACCGCCTCCTGCACCCAAAGCATCAAGACTGCTTCACTCAAGTATGGTAGAGAGAACGAATCACATGTACTAGAGGACTACACAAAAATGTCCATCTACAATGACCATCAACTCCGCGACAACGCAGTGCTGATCGCAGCGCTTGTCGTGACAGACAACATGATCAAAGCTATGACAGACACCGCAACAACAGCTACGACAGACGAGGTAGGAGCCCCTATCGCAATGACAATAGACGAGACAGACGACCACAATCACGACCACGACTTATTTGTAACTATTGTCAAATTCCAGGTTACGTTTGGCGAGAATGAAGAAAAAGATTAAGGAATATGAACCACCACCACCTCCCCCACACAATTACTAAGGACCTACCTACAATAATGACCAACCGTACTGTCACCACTCCCCATAATACCTTGGCAACCCTGACCATTAACCAATTAAAGCATTTCTATTACTTATTCCCAAATGTTAACGCTCCTAGAACTTGATGATATAAGGGAGGCTTCTCAACTAGAGAAGGGGATTGATATAGACTACAGAGACTAGAGAAAATACTGTTCTGTATCTCGAATTCTAGACTTTATAATTGTGTTAAAAGTGTTAAGTATCTACGATAAATTTAAGGCTTCTTAAATGCTCCTTGCCTCCGAAAAAACCAATCCCAACACGACAATAACACACAGTGGACAACGACTGGATGCAGAGCGTCACTGGCTTGGGGCAAGCTCCGATGGACTTGTAGAGTGCAGCTGCCACGGAAAAAGAGTGATAGAAATTAAGTGCCCCTACTCTGCAAGAAGCATGACGAGAGAGGAATACCTCAAGAGCGAGTACTGCTGCCTAGATGAGAACTCTAACCTCAAGTATGGACATCGCTACTACGATCAAGTCCAGACGCAGATGCGTGTTTACAACGTTCATTACTGCACATTCATTGTCAAAGTAGGGAACAAACTCATTATCAACCAAATGCAACGGAATGATGAGTATGTAGGCCTACATGTTGCTGTCTAAAAGGTCAAGATGTTTGGGAGAGCGAACATTGTATGTGAACTTGTAACCTGGGAAGTAGAGTTGAGGAAGAGCGAAGAAGATGCGAGAAAGATGGATGCAGATACTAAGTTAGACTTTATGCTCAAGTGCCATCACATGAATCCATAGTAGCTACTCTCTCATCAGCCTTTAAGATGAAGTTTCCACGTCTTACCAGTATCATTGACTGCTTCGAGATAATCATGGAACAACAAAAAAACACCTATCATGTGCATAAACATGCATAAACTATGTCAATCCGAAGCCAGAAGTACCTCCTGATTGTAGACTCTGTCACTTAAGTCTGAACCATTTATTCAACTATGTTTCCAACAAAAGATAAAACAAATCACACTGATAGAGATTCAGCTACCATCATTCCTTCCAAACTAAGGCAAATCAAAAATTGTTTGGTTGTCTTTGACCGCCCGATTGTCACTTTCGGTCTGCTCATATTTTTAATTGACTAACACGCAGAGCTGAGTGAGACATTTAAATATGGAACAGAAGTGGGCCTTGGTAGATTTTGGAAAGAAGGATGGAGTTGACATTGTCGAGACAGCGAAGATAGCGTATCCTAAAACATTGAGGGGCAGTTTGAATAACTCTGACTTCAATTTTAAAGAGCAAGATGAATTAGTGTACACATACGTGAAGCCAAAAGCGAAGAAGACTGGCGGCAGTGCTACAAGTGGAAGTGGTGCTGACCAACGGATTGTGTGCACTGTAAGGGTTTCATCCCACTGATAGTTTTGTATAATTTCCAGCGACAACAACAGATCATTGTTGAAGAAGATGAAGCTGCACAGTATTGTGCTAGTTATTTTTGACATAAGCAGGACGCCAGAATTTCTTATTTTGCCTTGCTCCATTTTTTTGGAGCAAAAGAAACAGCATCGTCGGTGGTGAGTTTTCCAAAAAGTCAAGATTGGTAGAGGAACATAGTTCTTAGAGAGTGGGACGATGAGGAATGGGTGCTGAATTTTCGGTAATTTTATTTGTTAGGTCATACAACCCTTGTGAAAGGTCACAGATTTCAAATTTTCACAAGAGAAAAACATAAAAATTAAATTGTTCATAGGAAATTTTTCTTTTACAATGAATCACCTCAATTTTCCCCATTTCATTTTTTTAATTCTAGGGGTCACTGCGATCTGATAAAAGCTGTGATTGTAGAGAAGTACATTGTGCAACCTGTACATGCGCAGCAAGCGTCAGACCTTGGTTTCACTCTGTCTTTGCACCCGGTGTGCCAGAGGAGTGATGTGCTGCGGTTTAATACAAGTGGCAGATCCTAGATTTTCTTGGCGGGGGATGGGGGGCAACTATGGAATGGGGTCACATACAAATCTGTGATTATATTTTGAATTACATAGTTTTCCACATTTGCTTGAGCCTACTCAAGAATGCAGACTACAAGGAAGTTAAAAGCTATGCCTGGCAATTTTCTGAGTCAAGAGCAAAGTAAAAGTCAAATGCCTACAAACATGTACAGCTCGCCAACCTTTCACCCAACACGAGGGAGTGGATGTGCTATACAAAGTGCCCGAGGTATGCAAGTAGGTGAGGTGCCAGCTAGTGGCAGAGGATTTTACATTGACCTGGAAAGGTCGACATCAAGACGACATCAAAGAACTGCCTAGATCAGCAGCGAAGCCACGACAATGCATGGTGTGATTCATTGCCCAGCGAAAGCGAGACGAGATGAACAACGCCAGATTTAAGCTGGAAGGCCTCCTACAAAAGTGTTTTCATCAGCGAGGATTTGATGCCAAGGAAAGAGATACATCAGAGGTGCTGCCAATGAGTGTGCAGCCAACGGATGAAAGAAATCAAGATGGAAACAGCGGTCTGGGACTCGACACTGCTCCAGAAAAACTCCGGAGGCGGACAGACCTGATGAAGATATACATCAGAGGTGCTGCCAGTGAGTGTGTAGCCTATAATCTAGGCGGAGTGCCGAGCTTTTTTCTTTGCTGCTAGACTAACCTTAAGCAGAACGTCTGATACGGCGAGACCTATAATCACTGGTCAAGCTTTAGTCGTTGTTTTTTTATTATCGACCATGAATCCGTGGCAGTTTTTCGTACGAAAAAACCTCATGAATACGAAATGAACTCAACCAATCAGAAACACGTATGGAGAAGAGTCTATGCATATATGCATATTATAAATCACGTGACATTACGTCATTTTCTTCATCCAAGATGGCGGGTAGTTCATGCGACGACGATCTTCTGCGAGAAAGTTTATCATATGCGGCCAACAAACTAGGCATTCCTAATGGAAAATTCAGAGAACTGCAGGAATCCGCTATTCGTAGCGTTATTGAAGCCAGCAGGGATATTTTTGTTGCATTACCTACTGGTTTTGGAAAGAGTGCAATATACCAAGCAATCCCCTTGTGCTGTGATTTTCTACGCGACCACGGATTCTATGATCATGATGACTCGAGTCGTTGCCGTTGGCAGAACGAAAGAACTGCCGTAAAAACTACCGGTACCACTAGTGGCACTACTGGCACTACCAAAACGAGCGCAATCTTTTTTCGTTGAGGTTTCTTATATCTGATTGGTCGAACGTAACATAGGTGTATGTACCTTATTTGGTAGGGCTGTTGAATGATTCATAGATCCGCCATTTTGAATATATATGAATATTGATTAGCTAGACCAGTGATTATAGGCGGTGAGCTGCTTCGCGACTCACGGTTCGTAGTCTCGCCGTATCAGACGTTCTGCTTAGGGTTAGTCTAGCAGCAAAGAAAAAAGCTTGGCACTCCGCCTAGATTATAGGCTAGTGAGTGTGCAGCCAACTGATGAAAGAAATCAAGATGGAAACGGCGGTCTGGGACAAGACACTGCTCCAGAAACTCCGGAGTCGGACAGACCTGATGAAGGGATACAACAGAGGTGCTGCCAGTGAGTGTGCAGCCAACGGATGAAAGAATTCAAGATGGAAACAGCGGTCTGGGACTTGACACTGCTCCAGAAACTGAGGGGTCGGACAGACCTGATGAAGAGATACATGTACATCAGAGGTGCTGCCAGTGAGTGTGCAGTCAACTGATGAAAGAAATCAAGATGGAAACGGCGGTCTGGGACAAGACACTGCTCCAAAAACTCCGGAGTCGGACAGACCTGATGAAGAGATACATGTACATTAGAGGTGCTGCCAGTGAGTGTGCAGCCAACTGATGAAAGAAATCAAGATGGAAACGGCGGTCTGGGACAAGACACTGCTCCAGAAACTGAGGGGTCGGACAGACCTGATGAAGAGATACATGTACATCAGAGGTGCTGCCAGTGAGTGTGCAGTCAACTGATGAAAGAAATCAAGATGGAAACAGCAGTCTGGGACTAGACACTGCTCCAGAAACTGAGGGGTCGGACAGACCTGATGAAGAGATACATGTACATCAGAGGTGCTGCCAGTGAGTGTGCAGTCAACTGATGAAAGAAATCAAGATGGAAACGGCGGTCTGGGACAAGACACTGCTCCAGAAACTGAGGGGTCGGACAGACCTGATGAAGAGATACATGTACATCAGAGGTGCTGCCAGTGAGTGTGCAGTCAACTGATGAAAGAAATCAAGATGGAAACGGCGGTCTGGGACAAGACACTGCTCCAAAAACTCCGGAGTCGGACAGACCTGATGAAGAGATACATCAGAGGTGCTGCCAGTGAGTGTGCAGCCAACGGATGAAAGAAATCAAGATGGAAACAGCGGTCTGGGACTAGACACTGCTCCAGAAACTGAGGGGTCGGACAGACCTGATGAAGAGATACATGTACATTAGAGGTGCTGCCAGTGAGTGTGCAGCCAACTGATGAAAGAAATCAAGATGGAAACAGCAGTCTGGGACTAGACACTGCTCCAGAAACTTGGGGGTCGGACAGATCTGATGAAGAGATACATCAGAGGTGCTGCCAATGAGTGTGCAGCCAACGGATGAACGAAATCAAGATGGTAACAGCGGTGTGGGAATAGACACTACTCCAGAAACTCAGGGGACGGACAGACCTGATGAAGAGATACATCAGAGGTGCTGCCAATGAGTGTGCAGCCAACGGATGAAAGAAATCAAGATGGAAACAGCGGTCTGGGACTAGACACTGCTCCAGAAACTCAGGGGACGGACAGACCTGATGAAGAGATACATCAGAGGTGCTGCCAATGAGTGTGCAGCCAACTGATGAAAGAAATCAAGATGGGAACAGCGGTCTGGGACTAGACACTGCTCCAGAAACTCAGGGGACGGACAGACCTGATGAAGAGATACATCAGAGGTGCTGCCAATGAGTGTGCAGCCAACGGCAGAGATGCCAACTTTTGGAAAACAGAAATAGGGAGGATTGTAACCGACACCACATAATGTGCGCATAGCGCACATGTCGAGCGCGTAGCGCCCGACCCATGCGGCCGGGGTCCAGGGCCTGCTTTAGGGCCCTGAAAGCTCTGGGGTTCTAGATGATCTCTGGTGCAATCTGAGCCTTATTTCGCAGCATTTTACATGTGTATTTAGTTAAATAATTCCCACTTTTTTAAAAAATAAATTACAAATTGTACAAAATGCATGATGAATTCCTTTCAGACTTCAGAATACACGGGTACTTGATACTGTTTCGGTCTTATACTTCTGAGACCATTTCTTGGTCTTCTTTTGCTGATTTTCCGCCATTTGGATTCTGTGTCAATATCCACGCATTGGTTACAGCGATCCATATGCTGAAAAATCTTTTGCTACTTTGTCTTTTAACATAGTGGAAATACTACATGCTAAAGTTAACAGACGATATTTCTCATTCAATTCACAGATATATATATACTGGGGGGAAAAAAAAAAAAAAAAAAAAAAAAAAAAAAAAAAAAAAAAAATCATTTTTTTTTTTTTTTTTTTTTAAATCGGGAGGATAAGGATGGAAATCGTAAGGTCTGGAGTTGGGGTGAATTATCGGGAGCCTCCCGATGAAATCGGGAGGGTTGGCATCTCTGCAACGGATTAACGAAATCAAGATGGTAACAGCGGTGTGGGAATAGACACTGCTCCAGAAACTCAGGGGACGGACAGACCTGATGAAGAGATACATCAGAGGTGCTGCCAATGAGTGTGCAGCCAACTGATGAAAGAAATCAAGATGGAAACAGCGGTCTGGGACTAGACACTGCTCCAGAAACTCCGGGGACGGACAGACCTGATGAAGAGATACATCAGAGGTGCTGCCAATGAGTGTGCAGCCAACGGATGAACGAAATCAAGATGGAAACAGCGGTCTGGGACTAGACACTGCTCCAGAAACTCAGGGGACGGACAGACCTGATGAAGAGATACATCAGAGGTGCTGCCAATGAGTGTGCAGCCAACTGATGAAAGAAATCAAGATGGAAACAGCGGTCTGGGACTAGACACTGCTCCAGAAACTCCGGGGACGGACAGACCTGATGAAGAGATACATCAGAGGTGCTGCCAATGAGTGTGCAGCCAACGGATGAACGAAATCAAGATGGTAACAGAGGTGTGGGAATAGACACTGCCCAGAAACTCTGGGGTCGGACAAACAGTATAGTTATAGCTCCCTTTATAAAGCCCAAAAGATAAAAAATCAACGGAATGCATCGCAAATCTTTGCTGACGCTTTCCAAATTCGCTGGCGTCCTGATAGTACACTATACATGTAGTGCCAAGTTAAGAGAGCACGATTTCTCGACTTTAATAATGAGCTGTCATTTGTAGTAATTAAAGAGCTAACAAATAGAACTGGAATTCTGTCACTTTTGTTTTGTGTGCATGCATCGATGGTTAAATAGCGAGAGATAGACTGAGAAGAAGATACAAGAGCAGCAAGATCGAGATCAGTGTCCTCAACAGTTTCAATACATCTTCTTGCAATATTATCATGTTAAGAGATGTTCAAAGCTAGACCATGATCCACAAAGGCTTCAGAATAAGATTAGATTAACAATCAACACTTGATAGCGATTCAAATTTTTGGAAGATATAATAAATTTACTAAACTATTCTCCTAATTTTTTCCCATTTCATTTTTTTAATTCTAGGGATCACTGCGATTCGATGAAGGCTGTGATCGGAGAGAAGTACATTGTGCAACCTGTACATGCACAGCAAGTACCAGACCTCGGTCTCCCTCTGTCTTTGCACCTGGTATGCCAGAGGAGTGATGTGCTGCAGTTCAATAAAAGTGGCAGATCCAGGATTTTCTTGGCTGTGGACCATTCTCATTCAACAAAATATGTGAAAAATAACTGTTGCCAAGAAAAGATAGGAATATCATAAAAATGATTTCTGATCGTTCGAAGGATGGAATTTGGACGTGCTCAAAGGAGGCAACCTCAGGAATTTGAAGTATATCGAAGGTGACTGTACTATTTTTTGTTGTGTGCTATAACGTTTGCCTGCACCGTGGAAAGGAGTGTGTGGATGAAGGAGCGGTCTGGACATTTCTGGAAGAGGATAGTTGAAGGGAAATTCACGGCAAGAGACTTTTGGGACAATTTCCGTGTAAATAAGGCAACATTTGATTTTCTGTGTGGTGAGCTAGCACCTGCTATTCATCGTCAAAACACTCAATGGCGCAAAGCAGTTTGTGTCAGGAAGAGAGTTGCCATAACTCTATGGCGCTTGTCCACAAACTGTGAGTATCGAACAATCAGGCATCTTTTTGGGGTAGCCAGATGTACCGCCAATGTCATTGTCAATGACACCTACATGTACCTTGTAATTGTACAAGAACTGATGAGGAGGTACATTACCTTTCCTCCTGGAGATAGATTACTGGCAACCGTTCAGGGATTCAAGGACATGGGGTTTCCCCAAGTTGCAGGTGCCAATAAAGGAACACACATCCCTATAATTGCACCTGTCAATTATCATAACAGAAAGGGATGGTACTCTATCATCCTCCAAGCAGTTTGTGACCATAGGTATATGTTCACAGATATCATGGTAGGCTGGCCAGGACGTGTCTTATTTTTTTGTAACCAAGCGAGCCCAGATTCCCATTATCTCATGAATATTCATTACGCAGGGTCTGGAAAGTCTTGATTCTCTTGAGCAAGGCAAACTGTAAATAATTCCATGTTGCCTATCCAAGGGCAAAACAAAGCAGCTCCCCACAATTTGAGTCACTGTGTAACAATGAACATCTCTCTGGGAAAAACACATAGTGCTAAATGAACAGCTGCATGCTCGTTTCCAAAAGGGGTTAGAGGAAAATCAACATCGGATGCTCCAAAAAGGACTGCTTAAAAAATAAAACTTAGTGTCAGACATTTGGCACCACATCCGATGGGGAGGAGCTGTACCTCCTATACACCGAGTGTTATCAGACCAGCGAGGAACTTCCATCTGACTACCTCTTTCGACTCCAGGACCTTTTGATCAGGGCCCAAGAGAATGATGGTATAAAGGTGGAAAGGATGGACAAGGCGAGGGTACATCAGTTCTCTCGTGGGTGCCTGTACAATGACGACCTCCTTCACACCCTGGCATAGGGATAGCGCCTCCCACCCCCTGATTTTGTATCCCTCCTTCATGAAGTAAGACAAGAGGAGCAGAAATAAAAGGAAAAGGAGGTAAAACGTAAGAGTGGGCTGAAAGGGAATGGATCCCACGAGCAAATAGTAGTCCTCCAAGAACCAGATCGAGTGGCAGAGCTTCATGAAATGATGATCGCCTTACAGCAACATGTTTCAAGCCCAATGCCCTCAGGGAGTACAGCTGCTCAGGCAAGACCAGAAGCCACCAACCAGAGGTCTAATGGGAGACCGAGAGGACCAAGGAAGCCCACTTATCGTCTGATCTGTTACAACTGTGGAAAAGACGGCCATCGCATGGATGAGTGCAATGGCGAAACCAATGCTGTTCTGGTTTGCAAGAAGATTGGCTTTCTCGTTGAGAGCAAGTTCAGACTTCAAGGCAGATAGACGCGTAAAGTAACTCCCCCCAGAAGTTAACTATGTTGCAGCTTTCTAAGACCTGCCTTGATTTTGTATCTGAACAGAGTTCCACCATGGTTCCACTTCCATTTCCCTCAGGACAAGAGTTGGGACTGCTGTCAGTTGTTCAGGCAACGCTCTCCGCCTGGTCGATGTATGTAGTACTTATTGAATGCAGCTCACGTTTTATAATTTTGTACTTTATATGAACATCTATTCTTTTCTTCTATTCCTTGATATTTTTCTACTGTACAGTGTAGTTTACTTTGCTCCTTCTCTATCATTTATTGTACGTGTACAATAAATTGTAAAGCTTTGCATGTAAGCTATTTTGTGATGATTGTTGTTTGAAATCGAAAATGGCAGTTGTCACACTGGGAATTTATCATCGGTGTACCTTTGACACTGAATACTAATAAATACCTCTTTGGAATCATTGGCACAAAATATATGTTTCAGACTTATGTATTTTAATGGATCTCCGTGTTTACTAATCTTTAATTAATTAAAACTGCACAGGCATAGGAGGCCTGTGTAACAAATGAGCCAATCGAAGGACGCCCTAGAAGGTCATCAAGGAGACGTTTTCCCCCAGATCGTCTCTGGTATGGTACTCTTGGGAAGGTGAAATTTAAACTTATGGAAGAACACCTTGCTGTTCAAAGCAGGGTCTAGTTCTCCTACAGACCTGTTTAAGATAGTTTTGTTTAATTGCCATGTTGGGACTCCATGATTCTAGGAGGGGAAAGTGTCATAGACCCTGTTTATTAACAAGGTATATTCTGTTTTTGAGTAAGCCTACATGTATATTACTTGGAATTGTTGAACCCCTCTTTGAATTTGTCCCTTTAATCCATGCTTTTGCTTAGACCACCTACATGTATCTGCCACTGGTGAAACAAAGACGGGAACAAAGAGACCCCTGTCCTATAGGCCTTGCTTATGTAAAAAGAAACAGACCACTTTCTTAATCTGGAGAGTACATAAATCATGCGGGGTGACCAATGGGGTTTGCCTGGTTTCGGATGAAGATTGGCTCTCCCTTTGAGAACTAATTTTGACACCAGCGAGACAAGACATATTTTAAAGGGGAGTACAAGAACCATATTCCTCTACTGTTAATTCTTCTACTGTTAAACATTGTATTCTTCGCCTGGTTGTCACCCTCCCTGAACAGGTAAGACTCACTGTTTTCTAAGCCCTTTAATTTATTGCTAAGGCTGTAATTCGAAATTGCCTTTTTAATATAGTTATTCATATTCATTCTTATTTGATGGAAGAAGTGAAAAGATTTATATTCAATCAGGATAGAATAGGATATGTTCTATGTCAGTATGTTATACTGCCCTGATAATTATTCTTGGTTTACACTAAGAAAGATGTGATTTTTTTTTAATTTCATCAACATAATAATTTTGCCAAACTCAATTTGCCAAAGTTTTCACTGTAAGTTGTGAAGCCTTGCATGTCGGCTAAAGATTCCGCTGATTTATATATAACTATTATATTTGTATCAATACATGTTTTTATGTATTATACTTATTGTTTGGATGAGTGATATTTTGTAGCTTAACCTCCCTTTAAGGTTAAGTTTTAATAAATTCTTTTCTCGGATCTTTTACTCAAACTACTGTCTGGAGAAATCCTTATTTGTTTTTGTTATTTCTTAATTAAAATTTCCTGTATAAAATGTCCCGAACTGGGTGCAGGTAAGCAAGGATTTACCTGTGACATTAGTACTGCCGATGCGTGTACAACACCAATAATACCCAAGACCAGCTCGTAGCACTGATTCTGGACCAAGAGGGAGCAAGACAAACCGACTCAAAGTTAATAATGTGATCTTAAAAGTCCAATTAAAAGAGAACGCAGGAGGGACAAATACAGCGTAGAGTCATTGACAGATAATGTCGTATGTGTGGAGACAGGACTCCTAAACAAGAACATTCTAGGAATTGTCACCGGAGACGAACAGCGTTTTGAGGATAACATTGAATATTTCAGCGGCTGGCGAGTCAAGGCGATATCATTTCAGGACCAGATCTTCATCACGCTCATGAAGCTGCGCCAAAATTACACAAATTTACATCTAGCACAACTATTTCACACCAGCACTGCCATAATCCGCAACGTCGTCATCACATTCATCCACATCTTATTTGATCTTCTCTACGAAGACACGATGAAGACCGTCCCATCCCGCGATAAGAACAAATTGTCTATGCCAGACGCATTCCAACTATTTGGGAGTTGCAAAAAGGTTATCGACTGCACCGATGTGGAGATTGCTGATCCAAATGGAGGTTACTAGAAACTTCTTTAAGCTTCACTTTGGTCTGGAAGGAGGGATCTAGAGGGCTCATCGAGATTAAGACACTTTCAGCACTTTTCTTGACATTTGCCAGAACTCAACATCACTTAAATTAAAATCAGGTGTTTGATTGATATTGATTAACAAAGTAAGTACTCTTTTATATTGATCTATTTCCCCATATCTTATACAATCTGCAGGTCAACGTTCCTGAGGATCAGAAATCTGAGGCGCTTTGGCAGCAGGAGCAGCATCTTAACAATGCCCGGAGGGAGCGGGACGCCTACAATGCAGCATGCAAGGCATCCAAGGAAGTCGCGAAGGAGCATAACATCACCAGGCTAGGAAAGAACATTGCTGAAACTCCAAGCCCGTAGTTTTCCACTACAGCTTAGATTTTGCGTAACAAATCCATTTCCCAGAGAGTCCCAGAGACAAGAGCTGCAAGTGAACTCACTCTCAGGGGAAGGAACACTCCGCATGTCGATTGCGCAGAAGAAGTTTGCAGCAGAGAAGGATAACAAATCCATTGGTTTGCCTCAAGATTTACTTTAGCAGCCCAGAACCTAGAACAGTACAGCAAATGACTTCAAAACAGAGATGGGAGACCTCATGGAGAGCTACATTCCAACAAAGGTATCTGGAAAGAAAAGAACCAGTCCCTGGATCACAAACACCATAAAGAGAGGAGTCAGAAGAAAGCCGAGACTGTACAATAAAGCTAAAGCTTCAAAAACACCAGATGATTGGCGTAACCATTTTCCAATTATACACTTATGTTTTTAATGTAGCCTGTACCTTGTTTCTCTTTTATTGCTATACTTGTTTTGATTTGTTTTCTTCTTAATAATCGTTTGATTGAAATGTCATAGTTTTACAATGTTTTTATTGCCTATTGACTGTTTTTTACACATTGTTTTTAATTGATGTTGGATTTGGAAATAAATGATATGATTTGATTTGATTTGAAGTACAAGAATTATCAGAAAGAATTAAGATCTCAACTTCGTCATAACTACTGGACTTATCGTAACAAGATGTTCTCTCCTGATGACAAGAACAACAAAGCAGCTCCACATAGTTTGGGTTACTGTGTCACTATGAATATGTCTCTAGGTAAAACCCATAGTACTAAATAAACTGCGGCAAGCTCTTTTCCAAAAGGGGTTAGAGGAAAGTAGAAGTCAAAAAAGATTTTAGAAGAAGAGTTGTCATTATTTTCTCCTCAAAATAATTTGTCACAAAGGGATATTTTTGTATTCTTACATGTATGTTGTATCATTGTGTATAATATTGATGATGTGAAATTGTCAAATTGGATACAAAAAGGGTACTGAACTTGTTTAGGCAGATTTTCTTTCTCGAGCTCCTTCTGGCGACCATGATGAGATTGACAGGGTTGTCCCCATTGCATGCTGCCTATTTGACAAGAGTAATTTACTTGACATGAACACCTTACACCCAGCCCAACAGACTGACCGCATAGTCACTCGTGCCTATGCTAAGAAAATGGGTAAGAAGCCTAACACCCACGACAATAAGTATAAGTGATATTTAAAGGACTCTGAATTGTCCACGTTGATCTCTAGATAATTTCGGGTATAATCATGAGGTCTACAAGAGCTCTGAACACTCCGGACAAAGTATCATCCCTCCCGAAGAAATTGATTCTACAGACACCTGAGGAACTGGAATCCCAGGCCGCCGGGCTCGGGGGTAATTCCCCTCCCGCTTGGTTCGTCAACTACTTGGAGCAGTTCCACAGAATGGAGGAACGTATTGACTCTCTTGTCATAAACAAATTAGAGTAGTTGTCTCTAAAAACAAAGGAAAATGAGGAGAAACCGGAGGCATGCTGTATTCAGGTAGATACAGTTATAGCTGAAATGAAGAAACTTAAGAAAGAAAATGATGATCTCCTTCTCAAGCTAGATGACTTAGAAAATAGGGGCAGGAGAAATAATCTGATTTTACATGGTGTCACCGAGAAAGCAAAGGAGAATTGCCTGGAGGTAGTTCGAGATTTCATCTCTAATTTTGTTGGAGTACAGTCTTCCAGCTACAACATCGAGAGGTGCCACCGCACCCCAACCACCAAGGGGTCGAGGTAAGGATGAAGATCAGATTCGGAGAGGGTCAAACCTAGGATCTTACACATTGCTTTTTCCTCATATGTTGCCAAGGAGGAGGTACGTAGAGCCTGCATTGCCAAATTGGAGAAAGGACCTGGCAAGTTCCAGAAACTGTGAAATATGGATATATCCTAAAATAATTGTATTAAACAAATTTGCTTGTAATGGCTATTTTTTTTATTACCCGGTACATGAAAAGTTTTTCATGATTTGACATGCATTAGATGCACTGAATGTGTCATACTAATCTGACACAATACTTACCACACTTAATTTTATTTCTGTTTTATCATTTCTGTTTTCTTTCAGGAGGACGAAGAGGCAGGAAGCTTCTAAAGCTGGAGCAAGTGGAGGCCATCATTAAGTTCATTTTGAACATCGCAGCAGAAAACTGCATTCTCCTGCCAGGGAAAACCACAGGGGTGAAATCTCCAGATGTTAAGCTGCTGCCAACGTACATCACTAAGGCTTACGTCTGGAGGTTGTACAGAGACTCTGCTCCAGAGCAAAGCGTCGTGGCGCAATCAACATTCCGGAAGCTGTGGAACACCTTTCTGCCATATGTTGTTTCAGCAAAGCCGACAACCAATCTCTGCTGGACATGCCAGCCCCACAGAACAACAACCTCATAACGAGACAGGTGCGTATGCGCTCAATACTACTCTTTATATTTGTTTTTTAATTTTCATGACTACAACTGAAGGGTGCTCTGGAATGCATAAACTTTCTTTTCAATTGTGACTCCAAGTGATGTTTGCCTCTACTAGTCAGCTAGCCTAACCAGGATTATTCTTGAAATGATCTCACATTTATAGTATTTTTATCCAAGCTCTTAAAAAGGCTTGATCTGACGTCCGATCACTTAAATTGCCTTTATTAGTCTTAATTTTTTTTCAATAATCTTTAACCGAAATTCACGTTGTGAGATTTGTATAAGCAGCCCTTCCTATTGTTGATCATATACACAGGATTAAGACACTTTCAGCACTTTTTTTTACCTTTGCCAGAACTCAACATCACTTAAATAACAATCAGGTGTTTGATTGATATTGATTAACAAAGTAAGTACTCTTTAATTTACATTTCCCCCCATCTTATACAATCTGCAGGTCTACGTTCCTGGGATCAGAAATCTGAGGCGCTTCGGCAGCAGGAGCAGCATCTTAACAATGCCCGGAGGGAGCGGGACGCCTACAATGCAGCATGCAAGGCATCCAAGGAAGTCGCGAAGGAGCATAACATCACCAGGCTAGGAAAGAACGTTGCTTAAACTCCAAGCCCGTAGTTTTCCATTATAGCTTTGATTTTGCGCAGCAAATCCATTTCCCAGAGAGTCTCAGAAACAGGAGCCGCAAGTGAAATCACTCTCAGGGGAAGGAACACCAGTTTGCCTTCGGAAGAAGGTGAACCGCTGCAGGAGGAGAGGGCCAAGAGCCTGAATTTTTTCTTAAAGACTCCACTCAAAATCACCTAAAGCCAGGGAACTGTGATCTGGTAGTCCCCAAGGTTAATTCATTAATTTGGGAGAACTTGCACTAGTCCGTAAGGATCATGGACCTCCAGATCCAACGCTGCCAGAAGCCACTTAACAAGAAAATTCACATTCAAATCTGGACTTCTGTTGCTGTGGACACATTTCTGTCCCAATCCTATATTTACCTGCAGTGGAGAGTACTTCTTTTGTCGTTTTTCAAACAAATTTTAAAATGAAAACTTTAGCGGTTCCAGGGGCTAAAAATATAAATTATCCTGTAATATTCAAATCTGTAAGTCTTTGCAAAGTTTTAAAAAATTTGTTCAAACTTTTCAGTTTCTCTTGTAAACATCTTTTCATGTGAATTTGACCTTTCGTAATCACATTTCATTTTGTTTTCTCAATTTGATAGTCTTTTCTTTCTTCTTATAATTGTTAATGTGCGTTTTTATGTTACCTATATCTAATCTTTTTTCCCCCCTTTTTCTTATTGATATCAATTTGAATTGAATTATTGTATACATGCCATTGTGTATTATTACTTTTGTATGTATGTTTTGAATTCATGTTTTTATTGTACATGTCTTTATGTTAATGTAGGGCTCTCTGGGAGAACAGGTCCGTTTGTGGTCAATGCTGATGAACATGGAGATCACAAGGTCGCCTCTCAACGAGGGATGGCAGGGATGGCATCTCCAGAAAAGAAGGGGATTTTCATCGATATTGGAGATCATCTGGAGGAGCTGGAGATTGGCGACTATGGCAAGATGGGAGATGTTGTTAAACAGGCAGTTGAGGCAGCGGTAAAGGCAACCATGCCTGCTATAGTCAAGGCAGTGAAAGAGGTGTGCCTGCGGTCATTTAAGGAGGTGGTCAATCCCCATCTTCTCAACCTCCAGTTCTGGCAAAATGCGATAGAGCAGGCTGGGAGGAAGGAGATTTTGAGGATCAGCGGTCTGACCGAGGAGGGGGATGACTTGTACAAGATAGGTCGTATTAGAAATGTTCTTGATCAAAAATCTACCGAAACACTTATACACGCATTTATTACATGCCGTCTTGATCAATGCAAAAGCCTTCTTTATGGCCTTCTGGACTCGCACATTGCAAAACTCCAGAGAGAGTGGCTGGAGAGACCAGGATGCAGCATGTAGAGAGCAACATCTCAGCTTGCCGTCACCTCGGAAGGAAGGTGGCGGGGAAGAAGCCGACACCGTCGTGCTATAACTTTCATGTACTGTTATGTACTGTTTTATGACCTTCAATTGCTGAATGTTTTCTAATTGCATAAATTATCTTTTTGTACTTTTGTGTTTGATTTGATTAAATGAACCATTACCTCATTCCTTATAACATGAAATATTTTTTCAACCTCCACGATAAAACACTGGTGAGGTTGATTCAAATCTCAAAGAACACAGAGGATTTACTCCACTCAAATATCAGTTACTAAACTTAGTAGCTTAGCTCAGCAGATCTAGATGAGGTTACATGGGGTAAACTAAATCTAGATAGTGTGGAGAAAGATACAGGCGTGGTATTCTGAATGGTAATTAATCTTGCTGAACACATTTGCAGGGTTTATCCTATATAGTTTGAAAGTTGGATGGATTTTTTTTTAACAGCTCACAGCCTAACGTGTCCAAGATAGAATGTTGTGTTTTGGGAGATTTGTCACTCTGAACCATCTTATGATGATCTGTAATAGAATGCTCACAAGCTGGATGGTCTACAATTTAAATTAATAAATACATTGCTCTCTCACTCTTCTCTGCAACTCTCTGTCACTCTCATTCTCTCCCTCAATTACTTTCGTATCTACCCCTCTCTCTCTAACCCCTCTCCCCCCTCTCTCTCTCTCTCTCTCTCTCTCTCTATCTCCTTTTTCACTCTCGGTCATTGAGGCCATATCACATGGTCCCCCTGTGGACTACTGTTGGCTATAAAGGAAGGCACTGTCTATCTTTCATTTTTTCTCTCTCTCTCTCTCCCTCTCTCTCGCTCTTTTATCCCTTTCACTCCCCCTCACACACTCTCTCTCGCACTCTCTCTTTCTACCTCCCACTCTCTGTCACCGAGGCCATATCACCTGGTCCGCCTTGGGGCTGCTCTTGGCTATGTAGGGAGGTAGTGTAGTCTGTTCCAGGTTCTCCACCATCTGTCTGGACTCTGTCAGCAGTCTGTGGAGCTTGCTGGTGGGTGACATGCCAAGCTAACAAGAGCAAAATACATGCAGACGATAAGATATAATAGATCAAATTAAGGATTAACATGAAAGTAAATGAGGGAGAGAATGAGAGTGACACGAGAGTTGCGGGGAAGAGTAGGAGAGCAATATATTTATTGATGTCAGCTATAAAGTGATCACACATCAAATCAAATTCATCATGGGACAATTTTAGGAAGTCGTACATGTAACATGCCTTTGCTTTGTGTGAAGTTGCATTAAATTTCTTCAGGATATTTTTTGGGAGGAGTTAATGATTTGTCAATATGAAAATGAACCTATTTTTCACAAAAATTATGATTTTGTTTTTCTTATAAAATATGCAAACAAATGATATAACCTAAAAGGTTATCAGCTACATGCTACATGTACGAAGAAGGTTTGTAGTTTACATAACCACAGAACTAGATAATAAATCAACTGTTTTAAAACAGGGAACATGTCATTTACACAAATAATGTCTTCTTCTATGACCCATCCAGGCATTCTTGACCTACCTGTTCAGAGCGAGCTGTTTCAAGCAGCTCTTCAGTATCCACACTGCTGTGGTTGAGAGCCAGGCCCCCTTCTCCTGCACTGCTCACAAAGGGGCTTTCCCCATTGATGGAGTTGATGGAAGCTGCAGAGAGATTGTTCTTGGCCTGTGTCGGTGATGGTGAGGTCCTCTTAGAATCAAAGATGGAGTCCGTTTCCCTGGCAATAAAGAAGGTACAAATGTAAAGTTCAAAGTAATTGCTGCCAAATTCTGGAGTAGCACTGTCAACTAGTTTAGTTAGATTCACTAGATACATGTAGTTGTCCACTCTGCGGAGGTTTGTTAACTTCACTCAAGCTGGTCCACAAAAAATTCAAAAATGTAAAATTGGAACGTGGAAGGAGTATGCACTGATGTATGCCAAACCTGAAGTCCCTTATGGCCAGGCTCCATGGCTTGCCGAAGGGCTTTATAGGTTTTTAGATGCACTCTGGTGCAATCTGAACCTTATTTTCAACCATATTTTATGTCTAATATTTCATACATAGAATACATAGTTGAGAATGAATATTCAAACCTGTAACTGTTGCATGTTGAAACCCCTTGTAGATGCAACCCTAATCCTACAGTTTTATGAATAAAGCCAGGAGCAGAGCTGCCAACCTTTGGAAGTACAAATTAGTACTCAGCACCTCCAAAATTAGTATTTTACCATCAAAATTAGTATTTTCAACCGGCCTTCCTTTCACCTATTAAAAACCGATTGATGTCGTAACGCAGCGCAAATGCATACCGTAAAGACCATATTTTTGCTGTAATTAGTTTTTTTTAAACAAATTCAATTGTACATGTTCATCTATATACCTTGTTTTAACTGCAAACTCAGTTCTTTTTAGTTCCAAGCTCTTGCTTCAGCCACAAAATCACCTTGAAGATTCACACACAAGTGACTATAAGCCACACCATATAAAATGATGCACTGAATTCACAATATGGCTCTTGTAAAAATCTGCAATAATGTAGTACAGAAGAGATGCCAACCTCTTGACACAAAAAAACAGAATGAGTATCCTAAAAAATCAGATTTTGGAGAGAAAAATCTGATTTTCACGAAAACTCGACACTACCAATGGCCGGTTGGCCCCGGGCCAGTAAAATTTCAGAAAAATGTGATTCTGGTACGTACAGTCAAGTAAAATGTTTGCTCTTTCATTAAAATTTTAAGAGAAAATTGTAAAGCAAAGTTTTTGTTGGGGCTGTGGGGGTTTACTTGTTCATGTTTTAACGCAATTCCGTGGTTTTTATGGGTATTTAAAAAAAAAATTTGTATTTTAAGAGGTGATATCGTATTATCGTATTCCACTCTTATTATCGTACTAAATACGATTAAATCGTACTGGTTGGCACCTCTGCAGGAGCAATTATCATCAGGGCCATATGTTGAAGCACAGGCATATATCTTAGGAAGAACAATACTTACAGAGATATCTTAGAGATGGCTTCCTCTGCTCTGTCTCTCTGACTCTCCATGTTGAGTTGTAACAGACTGAGATCCCTGTGTTGTCTTTCGTATGCCTGCCTGAGTGAGGTCAGTTCAGCATCTGTCCTGTCCTGCTTGGAGCGCTGGAGATCCAGAAGTTGATCCTTACGTTTTTCTCTCTCCCCTATGGTTAAAGGTAATGGAAAATAAGGGGAAATTTTGAAAATTGGATGGAAAGTAATTCTTCAAAATCTTGATATATTTGGATGCCCCTGTGAATATATTTGGATGCCCCTGTGGATGTATTATAAGCACTAGAAAATTTAGCCCCTATAACACTTCTGCTTTCGAGAAATTGAATAATCAAAATTTACAGGTGCTCCCGGTAAATTTCAAATATTTCAAATAGCGCCCAAGGCCATTCCATGGAAGCTGCGACAATGAAATCTCAGTTCTGATTTATAATTTCCTAACGGGAATAGCAAATTGTTTGATTGTAGTCAAGAAACATTGGTTTAAAGCTAAAGTAAAATCAGTCTTGAGAGGGAGCTATGCAACATCAAGAGTTTATTATTTGCCTGACTCTGGGAGATTTTTTAATCATTTTCCATTACGATGGAAACCCTGATACGAAGAAGATAACTTACCAGAGAGTTCTAGCTCAGTCTCCATGTTCTTGACCTGTTCCTGGAGTTTAGTGATCTCAATCCTGTGCTCAGTGCTTCTGTTAGCACGGTCCATCAGATCAGCTAGTACATTAATAAATTGAATAAGTCAACTCAGAGTGTGAGAAAAATTCATATGATGAGGAAGGTCAAGGTTCGAGCAACAACTGAATGCATGTTATAAGTATATATTCATAATTGTTATTGAATATCATATTTCCAAATAGGGCCTCATAGCTTGGTATAAATATCTGAAAACCTGTTTAAATATCAAATATAAATGAATAAAAAGAGATTGAAGTAAAGAAGAGGGAACAGATGTATCGGGGGGGAAAAAAATTGATAAAGAGAAGATAAGGATATTTAACAATTGCTTATAAACTAGGCTTGAGTCGGTACGGTCGATCACACCGGGACCCGACCGTTGCCGTCGGGTCCCGGTTTCGTTTTTTGAGAACCGACGCTCCGAAAAAAATAAAGAAATATGAAAGAAAGTGCAGTTTTGCACACCACTAAAATCAATCCACCTTAAAACTTAAGTATTTAATTGTTACCAATCATATTCTAGCTCATCCTAAATCAATTCGAACTGCTGATATAAATTGCAAAGCAGTTCGCCCCATGGGGTTGTTTTTGCCAGCTACTAGCCAGCTACTGTACTGGCCGGGTCTCTCGGCAGGATTAATAAATCAGGTTGAAAGAAACATTAATGTTTGAATAATAAAACGGCTTTCTAAAAAGCGCTTCTTTACAACATACCGATCAAATAATTGTTAAAAGACAAAATATATATGTTTTCTTTGATTTTGAACACCGCATGCTTCTTTTAAAAGCTGAAAATTACTTGGTAATCACAAGAAGTTTCAAAACGGATAGTTGTTGCAAGGCAAGTTCAGACTAGTCTCGGAAAATGTGCAGTGCTCCTCGTCGTGAGTAGTTGTCTTTCCAATTGTGCTCACGTAGCTTTTAATGATTTTTTTCTCGTTACGACCACGTCTTTGTTTGGGTTTGTTCTGGCACGCCTTACAGCTAACGACGAGCACTGCGCATTTTTCCGAGACTAGTCTTAACTTGCCTTGCAACAGCTATCCGTATCGAAACTTCTTGTGATTACCAAGTAATTTTCAGCTTTAAAAAAAGCATGCGATGTTTAAATTTAGAGATAAATATTTATTTGTCTTTAACAAATTATTTGATCGGTATGTTGTAAAGAAGAATTTTTTAGAAAGCCGTTTTATTATTCTAACATTCATATTTTTTGACCCGATTTATTCAACCTGCATGAATCAAAATGGCGGCTCGAATGTTGTCTTTATATTTTTGCTCGAGTTTTTTTACTTTGAGAGGCACGATAATGGCACTTAACATCGCCAATCATGGATGAAAATAATGTCAAATGGAAGAATATACCAATCTGTGTCGAGGTATGCATGTGTTGATTTATTTATACTGATAAAAAAGGTCACTTTTAAGGGACATACTGATGATATGCGCTTTTTATAGAGGCAAGTGACAAATCCTGCGAGCTGATTTCGGGACACCGGGTCCCGATCGGTGCAAGGCCGTCGGGACCCGGTTTATGAAAATCCCGACATGACTCAGGCCTATTATAAACAATTGCTGATATATGTTACAGGACCTACATTTGAGTTGTTCCACTTCAGAGAAACTCTCATCCAGTTGTGTCTTAAGCTCAACCACATTCTTCTTCTCCTTCTGCTTCTCTTGTTTAGTTTCCTTCAAATATAAAAACGACATACCAAACAAATCTGATATTTAAATCTGATAGCTTGTCCTGCCTAGTTACACACAAATGATGGGACAAAAAGGGCGAAAGCTCAGATGAAACAGTTGATTTCCACTATCAACAATTTTGTCTGTCAGCATTCTATTTGGAGCTGGGCACTTTTTCTGAAAATATCTATTGTGAAACATACAATTCCAGTTGTAGATCACCAAATAATATAAAAACAACTTCCTAAACTCAATAACTAATCTTAAACTGCAATATCTGGAGATGAAATACAATGTACTTATAAAACAATAGCCCACCCGTACCTTACTCAGAAAATTTCTGTCTTGAATAGCCCTTTCATTCCAAAACATTCAAGTCATTTTAAATGCAAAATTTCTATCTTTTCTGCTTTCTTGGAAAGTTAACCTTTTCATGAATCAAATTGTCACCTAAATTGCCAAGTTATAGTCTTTGATCCATTTACATATAAAAATATTGTGCAATGTACAACGTTTATTTTTATTTTTTTAATTTACCCTATGTGCTAGATCCAGCTTTTTCAGTCTTCCAGTCAGTTCAGCAATATGTGCAGAGGCATCAACAAGGTCTTTATCCTGTAAGCAAATAACAAAATCGCTACTACGTCATACAAAGAACCATTTACAAAGAAAAAACTTCCACGGCTTTAAATGGTACTCAGACATATACTCAGGCAACGATTGCTCTGGGCTAGTCATCAAGGTAAGATAAGGGTTTACGATCAGGATGATAATAGGATAAAGTTTAGATAAAAGTTAGTAGTATAGTATTAATGACTGCTTTGAGAGAAATAGTTGTTTTTATACGCTCAAGGGAAGGTTAGAATTGTGCTATTACCCGAGGCGTGCCGAGGGCAATAGCCCAATTGTAACCTTCCCGAGAGCGTATAAAAACAACTATTTCTCGAATATTAAAGCAGTCATTAATACTTTTATATGCCAAAACAAAATAGACTAAAGAATAAAAAATAAAAAAACTTTTGTCGAAGATGGGATTTGAACTCTTGCTTACAAAAGGTGATATAACTAAAATCAGCGCCTTAAACCTCTCGGCTATCGCGCTCTGTTTTCTCACTTAGCAGTTTTCTCTAATATATACATTAAAATGGATTGACAACGGATTCGGTGGTGGATGCTTCGCTTCTGCTCCATTAAACGGGCCCTTATTGTCACGAACTTAGATCAAGATCTATCGGCAGATGTTGTTTTTTTGTTTTTGGAAGTTTATTTTCGTCTTCATGTCAACAATGCAAGATAAAATTGTCGGTAAGATCGATCGAGATTCAATTGTATTGAAATTACCGACCAATTCTTCGCACACGTATGGTATCCTCAATCGCTCAGACCATTTTTTAACATGTAAACCTATGGGGTAACCAAGGAGACTGAACTATTTTCCCGGTAACCATGGTTATTGGGATTTTAGAACTGTTTTAACCATGGTTACTGGGAATTTTCGGGAACAGTTCAAGTTTATGAATGCAATTTCGACCAATCAGATTGCTGGATTACTTAAGTAAGGTATGTAATAGTTTTTGGTCCAAGTTTGAAGTTAAGAATTCCATTAAATAAGAATATTGACTACCAAGCTATTGTTGCCACAGCATGCGGTCGTACGACCCCTCAACCAGGACAAATTAGGGATTGTTGGAGCCGTCGTGCCTAAAACATTTTAAATATTTCTGTATTTCTGACCAAAACACCATCCTGCCAACATGGGAAATTATTTGAGCCAATGATCAATATCTAATCAGTCCATCTTCCTGCGTGATGGTGAACATTGATACTGTAAAAGTAATGGATTTACTTGATTTAATGGACTTGTAATATGTTTCACATTCTCGTGTCCTCATCTGGCACTTTAACTTTGGGGTGTACCAATGTTATCCACCAGTTTTAAGATTAGAGATGATTGATCAATTATGCACAAGACTTACCTTTAATCTGACAACAGCGGTCAGCTCTTGTTCTCTTGCTTCATAATGATTTGCTTTCTCTGATAGATTGTGCATAGCAGTCTTTAGTTTGGCATTTTCCTCCTGATAAAAATAAATGTGGTGAAAAAAGTATTTAAACACTTAGACTAGAGTAAGCAGCAGCAAAACTGAGTGTCTGTTATCATTATTATTATCATGATTATATCATTAAGAATTTGCCGTCACCTATCCCTGGGCGGCCCAAAGTGATCTTCAGTTAGACAGGCAGACGTTTTACCGACTGAGCCAACTCGCCTACTCACTGTCAAACTGCAAGAAACATGTCAATCAATGTCTTCCTTAATTTATGAGAAGTGACTGCAAATTTGTAAAAATGAACAAATGTAAATTTTCAACTGAATTGTCATAATCTGTAAGTTATGTGAGAGAAGTGCACACCAAACTTCAGTAAAACTAACAATGCTATAACATGTCCTACACAATCAGGACTGATTATTCACACAGGTGCCGTGGTCGAGTGGTTAAGTCGCCGGACTGTCTATCACTAGGTCCGCGGTTTGAGACCCGCCGCGGCACTAATGTCTTTTTGCAAGACATTGATATACATTTGCCACACTCAACCCAGGTGATTTAAATAGGTATCTGGCAGGAATTAATTCTTTGAAATGCTAGAGCGCCGTAATGGTAGCACAGCTAAAGCCGGGTTAATATCTCCAAGTTTGGAAAGGCATAGTGATTGTAATAAGTGCTATATAAAAACTGAATAATTTTATTATTAATATTCTCACCTCTGCATCTTTAGCCCGGTGCTTGATGGCGGTGGCACTGTCAGAGAGCTGTCTGAGTTGTTGCTGCATGGTCTCCAGAGCACAGGCTTTAGATTGGTCTTGAGATCCAAGGACCTTCATCCTGGTCTTCAGACTCTTGATGTACTCACGTCGATTCCTCAGCTCACCTGTTTAGAATCAAGTTAAATAAATGGTGATCAAAGGAATAGGGATTAATTTTCGATGGTTTCTATTAAAAAGAATACATGCCATGCAAGAAACACCTGTTTCCTTGGTACTTCTTGTACATATTATTATGGAGATGATTGGTACTTCAAAATAGAAAGAATAGCAACGAAAACGGACATTCTAAAAATTTTAGTCTTGCCCTCAACGAAATAAATAAGGATAGACAGAAAGCTAAAATCAGACATTTATAAGCGGAAGCTAAAAGAACAAACTGCTCATATTTCATATTTTTACTTCATAGCATTGTTGATGAGGGGCTTTTACCTTCGTATCTGGCACACTTGGTCTCCAGGCCCAGGAGTTTCTGTCTGTCCTGCTCCCAGGCCAGGAGCTGTCGTTGATGAGAGGCGACCATCTCATTGAGCTCCCTGTCCCTGTCCTGGAGCTCACGGATCAGAAGCTGCAGCTCCTGGCGCTGCTTCTGAATGGTGGTGTTCTCCAGGTCAGAGGTATAGCTTTTCTGAAATTGGAGATAAAACATTGAGAAACAACAAGATTAGATGCTGCTTATATGTATCGGCTTGCATGGTGATGTAGATATACAGTAGGTTTACAATTGCACCATGTGTAAGAGAAAGGGGGAGGATTGGAGAGTCCTGAAAAGGACTGTTGCTAATCTTTCTTTCTTGAGGACTGTCAGTAATCTTTCTTTCTCGAGTCACTCAAGAAAGATTACTGACAGTCCTTTTTTAGGACTCCCCAATCCTCCCCCCCCCCCCTGTCTCTCTCGCATGGTGTAACTGTAAACCTACTGTAGAACAAGGTTCAGTTTTCAGTTTCAGTTAAAATTTCATTTCCAACAGAACAGTAATTATGTCAAGAAATCAGATATATACAATTCAACATTAGATGTAAAGTGTCCTTTTCTGATGTTTGTTAATGACAAAGGTAAATATTTTGCAGAGGCTCTCCTGACATAAAATGTACATGTATATAAGAATAAAATGAGTCAACAGTTGAAAGACCACAGGCAGAGATGCCGACCACTTAATCAGATTTTGGAGTGAAAAGTCAGATTTTCACGAAAACTCGACAATACCACTGGCCCGCCCGTTGGCCTCGGCCCAGTAAAATTTCAGAAAAATGTTTTACTGGAAAGAAAAGTAAAGTAAGATGTTTGCTCTTTCATTAACATTTAATGAGAAAATTGTAAAGCAAAATTTTTGTCGGGGTTGCAGGGTTTTTTTTTACATGTTCCTATGCAATTCTGCGGTTTTTATGGGGTTCTCGTTTTACGGTAAGTCAAGACGAGGCATCTCACCTTCGATGAAAGGGAACTTTGAAGGAAGGCTCCTGGGGAAGACTGCATTCTCTGAGGGCTCAAGAGGGAGCTGATATTACTAGGGCTGCTGCTCTTCTTCAGAGCTAACCCATTCCTATCCTCACTGCCATAACGACCCCCACCAGTCAGAGGTGAATCCTTGTTGGGGGTAGCAGGGTGCAGGGGTGAGGGTTCAGGGCTGCTGTGCCGAGGGAGCAGAGTGGGGTAGGAGAGCGACTTTGGCGTGCTGTGGAACGGCGTAGAGTTGAAGTTGTCTGTTGGACAGAAATCAAGGAAAAAAATTGGCTCTGAATTAGGACACACGTTGAATTGTATAGAAACACAGCCTGAAATGCCACAAAATAATGAGGAAATAAGAGGAACTACTCTAGACTAAATTGCTCATTAACTATCCTGTAATATAAACATATTTTTTCTTTGTATTTTTGATGTGCACGTGCAGTTACCTTTTTACGTAGAGAAGTCGACCTAAAAGGTCATTGACACCGATCCTCAGTTGATGTGTAATAATGTGTCATTTCGGATGCATTAAATTGTGTACATCTAAAAACAATGATATTGTTGTTCAAGGTTTGAACTGGTTTTGATATGTAACCATTTTCATTATATTAAAAAAAAGGTAAATCACTTGTGAATCAGAGCATCAGTTTGCAATGCCTCTTCTTCACGCAATCAGAGCATATCTTGTTAATTAAACAAAATAAAAATTATAAAATTAAAGTGTACAAATTACCTGTCCATTTTCTTTCTGATTGCTTCATGTCCTTTGTAGGAAAAGTTGAATGCTCTCCATAGATGGAAGACATGTTTTGGGCTATTGAAGCCCTGCTAGGTTCACACATTAGGTACTGTAGAGCTGCAATCTAAAAAGACAGAGAGGGGTATTAAATCAATGAAAGCTATAATATTCATATAATTTATGACTGAATGTTGACCATACATTTTAGTATGGGGAAAATCATATATGTTCTTCATTCAAAGAAAGAATACCATAATAAAGGCAGTTTCACAGCCTACAATATTGAGGGCTTGCTTCATGATTCCATTTTGAGACTAAAAGCTATAACCCACTTCAAAAGCAAAACAATATAATTATATAAAACATAAGAATGATCAGCAATGCTGTACATGGAAAATGAAGTATAATGATGTAGTCTAATTTTTCAAGAAACCGATACACAAGCTGTCAAATGACCCCAAAAATCAAACAATTTAAATTGAAACTGCACAGAGATAATATCAACTTTTGATAGTGGAGCACAACAAGATAAATCAACTTTCTCCAATCACCATTCTACTAATTTTTGTGATGCACCAAGTAAATCACCAAGTGAAGCAACAAGTGATGCACCAAGTGATGCACCAAGTGAAGTACCAAGTGATGCACCAAGTGATGCACCAAGTGAAGCACCAAGCG
The DNA here is from genome assembly GCA_035222895.1 of Strongylocentrotus droebachiensis. Lineage (NCBI taxonomy): Eukaryota > Metazoa > Echinodermata > Echinoidea > Camarodonta > Strongylocentrotidae > Strongylocentrotus > Strongylocentrotus droebachiensis. The sequence goes on along the minus strand of JAVYIG010013776.1, from coordinate 5,430 downwards.
AAGCACCAAGTGAAGTACTAAGTGAAGCACCAAGTGATGCACCAAGTGAAGCACCAAGTGATGCACCAAGCGAAGCTCCAAGTGAAGCACATTATTACGCTGAAAGATTTGATGATTCATTTCTTTCTGTATTGTATACAAACTGTGATTCATTTCTGAATAAAAGGGAGGAATTTAAGTTAAGACTTCTGAAGAACACACCTGATGTGATAACACTGACAGAAATATACCCCCAAAATGTTCAATATGAAATACAATCAAGTGAATTGGAATTAGAAGGATATCAGCTTCTTTTACCTGGAGATTTTTCTCACGCTCAACGTGGTGTCGCAATTTATGTGAGGAATGTTTACTCATGCTCTTTGGTGGATGTGGATGGTGGCAAATTCAAGGAATCATTGTGGGCACAGTTAGAGATCAAGAACAGGATTGTTATAGTGGGTTGTATTTATAGATCCCCATCAAGCAGTGCTGACAATAACCAGGAGCTTTGTAATTTGATGTCAAAAGTATGTGCTGGCAAACCTGATCACCTACTTATTGCTGGAGACTTTAATTACAAGAACATCAATTGGGATCTTCACCGAGCCGATAGTGGGGCGGATCACTCATCTGAATTTCTTTCCTGTGTTGAGGACCTTTACCTCTACCAACATGTGCAGTCACCAACAAGATATAGGACTGGTCATGTCCCTAGTCCACTTGACCTGGTGTTCACAAACGAGGAGGATCTTTTATCGCATATTAGCTATGATACACCCATTGGAAAGAGTGACCATATTACATTGAACATGCATTTACTGATTGGGACAGAGGAGAAGGAGGAAGAATCCTATGTCAGAAGTTATTACCATGCCGACTATGACAAGATGAGAGAATCATTAAAAGACATTCATTGGGACAAAGAACTTCACGAGCTTACAGGACTGGAGGCTTGGAATTTCTTTGAAAAGACAGTTCACAGTTGTATCGAGTCTTATGTTCCACTGAAGAAAAGACGTTCAAAGAGACAACCTGAATGGTTCAACCAATGATGTAAACAAGTAGTAGACTTAAAACACAAATCTTGGAATAAATATCAGAAGACCAGGTGCGATGCTGAATGGTAAACTTACGTCAGTCACAGGAATGCGGCAACTTCAGAAATCAAGAGAGCCAAATCTGACTTTGAAAATAGGATTGCTGATGAAGTTAAAGTCAACGTTAAGAGTTTCTGGCACTATGTTAAAAGGCAAACTAAAACTAAAGGTGCCATTCCAGACCTACTGAAAGCTGATGGATCTTGGGCCAAATCAGACCAGGAAAAAGCAAATGCTTTTAATCTGTTTTTTGGAAGTGTCTTTACACAAGAAGACGTGGAATCAATTCCCAACGCACCAAGCAGAACTCATGAATCACTTGAAGATGTAGAATTTCGTACAGAGGATATCACTGTTCTGCTTTCCAAGCTAGACATTAACAAATCGGCAGGCCCAGACGGGATACACTCCAGAGTACTGAAAGAACTGCGCAACGAATTGGCTGAGCCTCTCCAGATTATCTTCACTAAGCTTATGAAGAAGGGAAATATACCAGATGTCTGGAAAGAGGCTATTGTGGTGCCACTCTTCAAGAAAGGGAGGAAAAACGATCCGACAAACTATCGACCAGTCAGTCTTACATCGATAGTGTGCAAGATCATGGAGAGGATTGTGAGAAAGGCACTGATTGAGCACCTAGAGATCAATAACCTATTAGACGATCATCAACATGGATTTCGATTTGGCAGGTCCTGCGCTACCCAACTCTTGGAGGTTCTTGAAGAATGGACAGCAAAACTTGATAACGGCCATAGTATCGACTGCATCTATTTAGATTACAGGAAGGCATTCGACACTGTCCCTCACAAACGTCTCCTTGTTAAGCTACAAGCCAATGGTATTTCAGGACGCATCCATGACTGGATAAAGGGGTACTTGACAGGGCGATCACAGAGAGTGTCAGTTAACGGTATACAATCACCATCGTGCCCAGTATCCAGTGGAATTCCGCAAGGAAGTGTTCTCGGGCCTGTCCTATTTCTTTGTTTCATTGACGATTTGCCTGAGAATGTAACATCTGGAATTAAACTATTTGCAGACGATACAAAAATCTATAGTGTTGTGGAAAACAGAAGTGATGCTGAAAACCTTTAACAGGATATTAAAGCTGTTTCGAGATGGGCTGAGAAATGGCAATTACAATTCAATGTCTCGAAATGCAAGGTTATTCATTATGGGAGGCGTAACCTGAAATGTGAATACACCATAGCAAATGCTGGAGAAGTTAGCAACATACCTGTATCCGACTGTGAGAAGGACCTTGGAGTAACTTTTGACTCTGCACTATCATTCTCAGATCATGTGGCAGATGTAGCAAGAAGAGCCAACATCAAGTTGGGTATCATAAAGAGATCCTTTTCAAGTCTGAATGAAAAAGGATGGCTTATGCTCTACAAGACCATTATCCGGCCTACTCTTGAATATTGCAACTCGGTTTGGTGTCCCATGTTCAAGAAAGACGAAGACTTACTGGAAAAAGTGCAGCAAAGAGCTACCCGTCAACTCGCACATATTCGTCACCTAGAATACCATGAGAGATTGAAAGCCCTTGGGTTAGAGACACTCATTTACCGAAGACAGAGAGCTGAGCTGATTCAAATCTTTAAGATTATGAAAGAAATTGGGTGGATATCAATAAATTTTTTCAACTAGTCCATGAATCCAGAACCAGAGGCCACACTATGAAAGTAAGGAAGCCAAAGTGTCAATCTGTGCTTCGTCAAAATTCCTTCTCTGTGCGAAGTTGCAGCAACTGGAATTCCTTACCAGACTCAGCAGTCAGAGCAACAACTGTAAACCAGTTCAAATCCATCCTTGGGGAAATATTGGTACAGCCACCCCCTTAAGTACAGTCCATACCAGAGAGATAGCATTACCTGGAGGGGCAAATAAGTTTATCTTTACGCTTCAACATCAAAGTAAACATCAAAGTAAGTAAAAGGCAGCTATTCACTTGATTGTTCACACTATTTTTTTCAAATGTACATCATTTTGCTAATTTTTTCGTTCATTGTTTGTTGCATAACTTCACCTTGGGTTACACTATGACAGTGGTTGTCTGGTTGACCCCTCATGTTGGATAGTTTCTGCGCTCTATAAATGTATTATTATTATTTTAATGTACATTTATTTAAAAAACACTGAATCATGGGTCACTTACTACATGTTCATGTAATTCGAGTCTGTGGATAATGTTGTGTTTGTGATCGGTGTGTTTGTAGTTATTGCAATAATATCGAGAGGTACATAGACGTCTAATTATAAGAGATGGTGAAATTACTGGTTTGGAGTTTTCGGCCACTTAAAACAAAATCCAATTTTTGGACTCTTTACTTCATATTTATTAGAGTAAAGTACCCGGTTTTCGGCCACTTAAGACAAAATCCTATTTATTGGACTCTTTACTTCCTATTTATTATCATTTCTTGTTCAAATCATGAAGCAAATATTATTATTATTTAAACAAAAAAAGAATCCCCAAAAAAAATCACGAATTGCCATGACAATATTCATTTCAATTTTCACTGTTTTGGAGCCGGTTATCGGCCGAGCGTTTCAGTTTACGGCCGCATGTACAAAGTCAATAGGAAGCGCTGGCGCGCGCCGTGCGTTTCCGCGCTGATGTATAGCACAAGCGGGCGGAGCAGGTATCCCACGCCGGAGCTCCTGGGTGCTCGCCTGGCCGAATACAGGCACAGCAGTGATCGGAAGTTGGAATCTGAATTAGACGGACATATCGTGTGTGCGTCGCGGTGTGCGGCTGCATTGATTTAATACATGCGATGAGATACTTTTGAGCTTGCGACCAGCACAAAATCGGGCTCTATATCTGAAAAATACTTGAAATAAAGCTCATTTTATGGTACCCATATTTCTTACATACACGCGTAAGAAACTCGATTTTTCAGATTTGGGTAGCGGGACCGCCGATTACATCGCTAAAATGTGATATTTTAGGATATATTTTTCATTGCAAATGTGGTTCTTCAGTGACACTGGCATGGTATGGTATGTGTGGGATATGTGTTATGCTATTATGCGATGTATTTTAAAGTGATTTTACCATGTATCCAACCAATTGGCCGAAAACCGGAGCTGACCGATTACCGGGTACTTTACTCTATAGCTACTTTCTTGTTCAATTCATGAAGCAAATATTATAATCTTCACTCCCTGGGGAGCATTCCAGCCAGGCGTTACTTGACGCTAAAAAAACTGTTTGACCAACAATGACGGTCGCATCCTACCGAGTAGTATGAAGGGGTGACCAAAGTTCGCGGACATTTAGAACATATTACAAAATGTGATATTCGATCTATGATTTCTCATATTCTACACAAATTTATTTATTTTAATTATTACCAAATTGACGGCAAAGTTGTTTACTACAAATTGGTTCAACTAGAAAAATGTATCGTCGAAGGATTTCGGAGATATCGCGATCTAAAAATTCGATGTCCGATCGTGCGTGTGCGCTGCATCAAAAAAAGTCTAAAAAACAACGAGACCTAACTTCACGCACGGGGGTTTACAGCTGATTTATACAAAAGAGCGATCCATCAAAATAAGGTAATATCATAATTTGCAAGGCAAGATATCATACAATCATTCGGTACCACTTATTACTTACAATTTTGAAGATATCTGGTCTCAAAACGATGATTTCCAGACCCTTATCGGTAAATTGATAATTTTTCTGAAAGCGCAAAAGACAGCAAAATTTGCCGATCTTTTGTCAATATTTTCACAATTTCACACCCAATTTTAAAGAAAATTTCGTTTCTGGTAATTTTACGTTCCTCTTTCCATTGGTGATATCAGATTTTCGAAATCTTACCGATTTTTTGAGATAGCGAACTTAGGTCACGCGCGAACTTTGGTCACACCACCATTCCGGTAGATCTAGATCTACCCATATTTTAGGTGGAGAGTAGACTCTAGAAAGTGTAGGTTAATATCTTGCCAAAAGACATTAGTGCTGTGTCGGGATTAGAACCCTCGACCTTCGCAACTCAAGTCAATCGCCTGGCTCAAACCACTCGACCACGACACTCCCACGGCCCACGAACTGAACCAACTGCAACTCGCTCGCCTCCTCCTGAGCCAACTCTGATCTCTCGCCACTCTCTCTCTCTCTCACATTTATAACCTTGAACTTTACAGACTGAAATATATAGGCATAGACCCTAGAAAGACCTAGAATAGATGAATTTAGTGTGTGAAATGCTCATCAAACTCATTGGATCGAATTGGCCACCGCTCGCCACGGACTTGCAGCATGCAGACAGTGCTCAGTGAGGAAATGGACTCGCCACTCAGTGCGGGACAGAGTGCAGTGCCCACCGCACCG
>JAVYIG010013775.1:0-45179 GCA_035222895.1 Strongylocentrotus droebachiensis | reverse complement strand
GTAACTCTTGAACCCACCCTAAGCCTTCCGTTATATCAAAGATCTCGTTTCTTGCCACAATTGATCTCTCCATCACGATCCCACCTAACAATAACTTCTGTATTTTTGTCCATCCTAAGAGGTAATTGACAAAAGATTGTTACAATCAAGTTATCAATAACTTGGTTCAATGATAAGTAGAGAAGACATAGTAATTTTATTTCATAAAACAGGAATGAAACCTAGAAACAGGTATTAAATAAAAAGTGGTTTTACTCTGTCCTAAATTGATATTTTGAAATATACAGCAACTATAAATGAAAATCAGAATATGAATTTAAGGTCTACTTTTAACAGAAAAAAAGCAAAGCATGCACCGAGTAGAAAAGCAGATTTGCAATTGTTTTATAAATACTTTTGCACCATTTATTCACTTAGAATGCAATTTGTGACATTGTGGCACTAAATTCCTGGTAGGAAATCAGAGTGGTATAACTCCTATTTTACAAATATGAATGGCTTACCTGTGTTCAACACTTTTAGGTTGGGAGGATTGGTATATTGTTTAAACAAATTGTGACAGCATACTCCATGGTCTGTATGGTACTATTGTATTCCATTTCAATAAAAAATGTAGAGGACATCTATACAGTATTTATCAACCACTGAAGATGATATGATAGGGTTCCATATGTATTACTGGGTTTGTTGTCAATCATTGAATTGATATGTTCATATCTTTCACAATGCAATGGCATGACCAGAACTCAACTTCATCTTTAACTCTCCTTCTTCACCCCCTTCCCCCTATGAAAAAAAAGACAATAAGAAAAATACAAAATATAAGATGAAGCCTGTCATCTTGTAAGTTGATACACCATAAGTAGCTCAAACATGACATGTTGGCAAAATGAATGTCTGTCACGCACATTAAAGAGCGAGGAACTTGTGTTTGATGCCTTACAATACCATCAACTGCCTAAAACCTTTCAAAGCAAGATCAGTCATGCATTTATGAAAAAAATTGAGTGTTTGGGAACCCGTCATCTTTGGAGGGCCCTCCTAGCACCCCCACCACTTTGCGCACATTAGCAAATTATTTCCCAGCACAGTTTTGTCCATGGATCATTGTTATGTTAATGAAAATAGTTCATTTGTTTGCTAAAGATTGACCCCCTCCCCCTCGCCAGCCCAACTCCCAATCTCTAACTTTTCTTTTGGAGCTAATATCCTTACCACACATACCTTGTCAATTTGCTAAAAGCTCTCCACATCAGCTGCACAAACTCCTACATGGACATCAACCACTGGGGTGCTAGTGGTCCCTCATCTCTTGCGTATCCCAGCTGTCTATTCTACTGGTAAACTATGAAAAAATATGAAAAGTATTTGTTTAATTTTTCTGCATTTGTTCAAACAAGCCACTTCATCTCACGGTTGGATATCCCTTTAACTTATTAGTAAGCACATCATTATCTAAAGCAATTAAGAAGACCTTGAATATTTAAGTCTCAGTCTTGCAAACATGGGATGAAACAACCCAAATTAGTGCTAACTCCCCCCCCCCCCCCCCCCCCCCCCCCCCCTCTCACAACGTGACAGACATGTGCGCTATACCAGAAGCCACTAGTACTATTATTATAAGCAAACCCCCCCCCCCCCCCAACAAAACAAAAAGCCTGTCATCCTCTAAGTCCAAGGCAAAAGGTACACCTTAAGTAGCTCAACCACAACTTTGGTGGCAAAATGAAATTATCATGCACAATAAAGAGGGAGGAATTTGTAGTGGACGTCTTCCCATACCATCAGCTTTATCTTTGTCTTTAAAGCAAATTAATTAAGAGCAGGCATGCGTTTATGAGCATAAGGCCGAGTGTATAAGAAGCCGCTCCAGCCTATGCTAGGTTGACCCCCCCCCCCCTCCCCCCATCCATTAGTACCTCAACAACATGCTAAAAGCTCTCCACGTCAAACTCCTACTTAGACATCAGCTATATTCAATGAATATTCATATGCCTATCAAACAGGGGTGGCGTCACAGGGGGGGGGGGGGGCGACTGCCCCCTATCATTTTGAAAAAGGGAAGAGGAAGGGAAGGAGAAAGAGGAAAAAGAAAAAATTATGCACCAAATCGAGCCATTTACATCAATTTAAAAAAAATAACTGCAAAACTGAGGGGGGGCACATCCCCACTCAGACACCCCTACGTTCTTGTCCTGTTAGCTGAACTTAAGACTGTTTTCTTTTTAATTTGGAAAAATGTATGCACCAAATCGTGCCAGGTATGCATCAATTTAAAAAAAAAAAATTGAACTGAGTGGGGCACATCCCCCCTCAGACACCCCTGCGTTCTTGTTCTGTTAGCTGAACTTAAGACCGTTTTCTTTTTAATTTTGCAAAAAGTATGCACCAAAGGCAAAGCGAGCCGTTTATGCCCTCAGGCCTCAGACACCCCCTGCGTGGCGTGGCGTGCCCCCTGCTATCAAATACTGTCAAAACACATACATAAACACACAAATGTATGCATCAATTAAATGTATTAATCCCAGATGCAAATAAGAAGCTGTATTGACAAAAATCTTAGCTCATGTTGTTGTTTGTCTGTGTTACTGTTAACAGCGCTGTGGTGTTAGCATTTATTGTTAATTACAAAAAATCTATGATAAGTTGATAACCCAGCCTATCTTACCATAAAATAATTTCTTACATTTCAATGAATTTTATTGCCATACATTACCTATCAAATACTGTCAAAACACATACATAAAAACAAATTTATAGGCCTACATTAATCCGAGAATGGGCCAGATGCAAATAAGTAGCTTCGCTCATGTTGTTTTTCGAGTGTCTGTCTGTGTTGGATTTGGGGTGTGTTGTTTACAAAAATAACGCCGGTGCGAGTGGGCGGTTGTACGGCCAGTAACCGTGCTGCGCAGGCCGCAGGCCGCAGCAGCGCTATTAAACTTCCCAATGAATAATTCAATAGTCTAGAGTTGAAATGTAGCTGTTTGAAAATTTAACTTTTACCAACTTTTCACTGTGAGAACACTTTCTTCATAACAAATACAGAAAATATGGTTGTATTCAAGTTTATTTTACCTGAATTCAAGCATTCATCCGATATCCGTAAGGTCCGTCACTAGTAGAGCTAAGCCAGTGGAGTCAGAACGAGCGATGTGGTGGAAACTTAGATGCAAATATCCTCGAAAATATGCAGTTACGAGGAACATTTTCAATATTTAGTGATAACAAAGTAATAACATAGTACTGAGATACAAGGAACTAAAAATGGCTTGAGTTTGAACTTGTAAAATACATCAAATTAAAACAACAAATTAGGGGGCGAGATGACCAAAAAAGTGTGGGCGAGCTGACCAAGAATCCCAAAATCGGCAAAAAAAATCGGGAGGCGACATGACCAATTGGGGGCGACTTTGTAAGGGGGCGGGCTGGCATTGGGCGACCTGACGTGGAACCTGTACAACCCTCGTCTCGGCCTCGGCTCGCTCTTGCATAATTTGTTCACAGTTATTGAAGAGGCGTAGGCCTGTTGTTCTTGGGTTATATTGCAAATTTTGTACCATTTCTAACATTGCAAAGTGAGTTATGACCCTGAAAAATTAATATCTTCTTCTTCTTCTTTTCCTTCTGATCATGAGCTCCCTGGAGCTCCACCCCTTGACCCACGCCGGGGAAAATTTGCCCCTGGACCCCATGCCAATTTACGCCCACCTTGCTTCGCTCGCTTTGCACTCCCTGATCATAAATACTGTAGCCCCCCACCCCCCCCCCCCCCTTGAAAAAATTTCGCGGAGCCTGCATGTATTGTAAGAGTGAGGTTGATGCAGATTTTTTCTCCACCCCCCCCCCCCGGCCCGGGTCATGAAAAGAAATCCAGTCTTTCGTCTTCTTTGTGCATGGCTGATAGTCAACGAAACAGGGAGTTAATTCTTCTGTCAACTCTGATTGTTGCTACGGCAGGCAGCCAGTGACAATCAAATTATGGAAATGCAAGCCTTACTTTAAACAAACAGAACTCTGTTATTCCTGGCTCATTTTTCCTGATTGAGGTGTCATATGACTGAAGGGCAGAAAATGAACTTTCTAGAATTGTGATTTTTCCCTAAGAAATTCAGATAACGCCCGCAAAATGACTTTTTTCGTACCCTCTCTTCAAATTGTTTTTAATCAGTCATGCGTAAATATGCATCATATGCGTCGCATCAAAGAAAAGAGGAGGATCCAAGCTTTACAAATATGTGTCATTTACTAATTATAATTGTAATTAAGTTATGATAAAACATCAATAATTCTCGGTATCGTTATTTTCTACGACAACCATCCTCTAGGACAACTACCCCCCCGGCCAACTATCCTAGGGGGTAGTTGTCTGGGGGGGCAGTTGACTGGGGATGGTTATCTGGGGGGGGGGGGGGTGGATGTCCAGGGGGTAGGTGTCCGGATACGCTCACAGCGTCATTAGATGGAAATTTGTAGTGGAAAAATGAGTGTTTATATATGTACATATTTACAATTATCCTAGGGGGTAGTAGTCTGGGGGTAGTTGTCTGGGGGTAATTGTCCTAGGAGTCAGTTGTCTGGGGCGTAGTTGTCCGGGGAGTAGTTGCCCTCGGGGGAGTCGTCCTAGAGGGTGGTTGCCCTAGGGGGTAGCTGTCCTTGGGGGCAGTTGACTGTGGGTGGTTATTCGGGGGGGGGGGGGGGGAGGGGGGGGGGTGGATGTCCAGGGGGTAGGTGTCCGGATACGCTCACAGCGTCATTAGACAGACAATGAGTGTATATATATTTAATGATTTCAAGTACATGAATACATGCAAAGTAACATTGTACATTGTACACTTTACGTGCTCACGAATCATGAACTGCATGTGAGTCAAAAAGTAGGATAAAAATTCATGTTTTATTTGGAATGAGAATATCACAAAGAGAGACCAGCTAGCATTCACTTACTGCGATAAAAATACAAAATAAAAAGACAAATAGTAAACATTGAGTAATAAACACCTGTTCGCAGCACAAAGACCTTAATGTAGTTCATTGTGTAGCATTTATTTTATTTATTGAAATCAAATGAAAATAAAGGCTTTTGTTATCACTGAGACCATTTCAAACATTCAGAAAAAGAAGCCTTCAAATTTTAATCCCTTTTGACGAAAAAAAAAAAGGATGAACAAAAATAGGAAAACCAAAGGATAATACAATTGTATTCAGTACTACCGGTACTTATCTAATCTTGCAAACTACTGCTTCCACTTACAAAAAAACAGGAAGATAAATACAAAAAATAATCAATGAAATTGGTTCAAAATAACTCAACTTGTAAACTACTGTTTCCACTAAAATTATAGTAACATGACAATCTCCAAATGATAAAATTAAAATGCAGGTACATGAAAAGTACGCTTTTGAAATAATAATTCAACATATTACCCAGGATGTTTGCTTATCAAGTATACGCATGATTTGTTACGGCTTCTGCAGAACATTTTAAACAACCTTCTATTATATTCTTCCTTTTCTGCAACGTTTTCACTGAACCTCAAACTTGAAAAGGTCCCCATATATATAAATGGGCATGACATCAACATGGAATAAATAAAAAAGTGACCATTTAAAAATATATATTACTTCAGTCTTCAATTATCTTTCTATATTGCCACTGTATTATTAATCTAGGAGAGGGCTTCTAAACAGCACTTACAATAAGCTGTAGTCAGCTAGTATGTGTTAACCTATTGGTTTCTCACCATTGCTTTCTCAAGGGAATGCATAAATCCACAGAATCACATATTTTGATGGTTCATTATTGAAGAAAAAAAATATCTTCTAAAGATCAATTTCTAAGGTTTTTTCCCTCTAAAATTACATCTGGTTCAAGACTTTTTAAGGGCATAAATCACCTACCATAGTGTAAGTCCAAGTCTTAAATGTAACTTAAGATTACAATGTAAATAACTTTTTTTTTCTTCAACAATGAACAATCAAAAAAAGGTAAATTCTGTAGATTTGTGACATCCCTTGAGAGACTAACGGTGAGAGCAACCAGTGGCATGAATGGCCTGCCATAGTTCAAGTCCAACTTAGGTCGATCCAAATTTATTACCCCATTCATAGCCGAGCGGCCAAATATGACGAGCTCCAGCATATTTGGTACTCATTAATACCTGGGTGGAGAGTCGAGCCCTACTTTAACCCTGGATCAAACACTATACTGAACTCTTACCTTTGAACTGACCTCAACCCTAACCCTACCCTTTAAAGGCCATCTGTACTAGTTTGGCTAGGAGGGATTAGACCACCCAGGGTGGTCACTGATAGGTGGCTATCTCATCAACTCAGCTCTCAATTAACATAAGAAAAAGAGGATCATGGGGGACCAATGATCACCAATTAGGCATTGTTTGCTATATAGAAGGAGCAAGTAGCAAGTAGTACAGTGGGGCTTTAAGTAACAATTGATGATTAAAAAAGAACCGTTGATACAAAGGACACTCTCTGGCTGCTATTTACGTTGAGGGCGCTATTTAACTCCTGGCTGTGCCTGACCGAAAAAGCCTCCAGACTGCTTGGCTGCAGCTCGAGAAGGTGCGAACCCAAGGAGCTTCTGAATATTCTGCACAATGACAATTTGGGAGAAAAAGGGAATATATACATGTACCTGTAGTGAAAATGGCAACAGTAGTAAATATCATTTGCCAATCATGAAATTAAAGAAAGGAAGGAGAGACATACAGTGTATATTCACACTTGTTACTAGATGTAATTGTCTATCAATTTCTGAGTACATGTATTATGTAATCACCTGAACTCATTTTCAATGTTGTTGGCTTGTAAAAGTCATGGGGTTCCTGACTAAGCTTTAGGTTTATAATCATCATTGCAGCATGAGCTAAATCCAGGATTTTGTTTCAGAATCTGAGACAAAGTTACCGGATCCCTTTAAGCTTTCAGGCTGCCATATTTTCAATTAACGATTCAATTCAATTTGAAAGACCTACCTGCCGGATTGACATGGTGCACAGTATATAGAGAAAGATGAAAGAGGAATCTGTGAAGTCATTTCCAAGAAGATTACGATGCGAGATACCATGTAACCAGGATATAGGTGTGAACGGGAGTTTGGCAACGACACGACCATCAAATCTGTAAAATATCAATATGATTTTCAGAAAAGTTATCAATAATTTTTCAAAATTAAAGGGAACCAAAACCTTCATACTAAGTTACTTTTATTGAAAAGTTTAAGATATTTGAATGAAATCAGTGAAAATTTGAACGAAATCTGGCAAGGAATAAGGAAGTTAAAGCTTTTTGAAATGACTAGTCACTAGAGGGCTGATATTCAATTTGATGCGTCATTTGTGGACAACTCTCCATGCCTTTTGTACTTCAAATTTCATGTTTTTCCTTCTTTCTTGTGATTGAGATAATCTACTCCCCTGAAAGCAAGGTATAGAATGCAAAATGATATTCTACTTCACATGTTATGAAGTCGGATCAAGAACACAAATAAATACGAAGAAAATGAAAGAATTGTGAAATTTGAAGTACAAAAGGCACGGAGAGTTGTCCACAAATGACGCATCAAATTGAATATCGCCCTCTAGTGACTAGTCATTTCAAAAAGCTTGAACTTCCTTATTACTTGCCCGATTTTGTTCAGATTTTCACTGATTTTATTCAAATATCTTAACTTTACAATAAAAGAAACTTATACCCCATTCACAGTGGCCTCAAACACCGCGACAGCAGCGGGACTGTCCCGCTGCTGTCGCGGTGTTGTCTTCAGTGTGAAGGCTCGGACCCGTTATAAACTTTCGCGGGATAACACCGCCTAGCGATAACGCCGACACAAACTATCGCTAGGGAAGCCTAGCTACAGCAGCGGGACAGTCCCGCTGCTGTCGCTGTGTTTACTCAGTGTGAAGGCTCTCCGCTATAACACCGCGACAAACACGTGTGATTTGTTTACTTACCTATCACTGACCTCTTTTCTACAGCAATGGGGAACATAAAGTGAAATAGAAATAAAGTAACCAGTGGATTCAAATTGATTTTATCATTATGTAGGTATTATAATTATCCAAATAAAAATATTTCACACTTCAAAAAATTAAAATATTCTGACTGGAAGCAATAAAAATGCTAGTTTTTTAAAAGTAATATGATCGAGGATACAAAAAGCAACTTGACATGTTTACCGCGCAATTTCAAGCAAGTATTTCCAGTCATATCGGGGTCACTCGCGGGTCATGAGCCATGCATACACGTGTTTGTTACGGAGGTAATAAAAATCACCCGCTGCAGCGTGAATGGGTACATGATATTTATCCCGCTGCTGCAGCGGGATAACTTTTCTACTGTGAATGCATTTGTAGCGGTGTTATGGCGGTGTCGCCGCTCCGCTACAACGCCGCTACAAATTTCAAAACCACTGTGAATGGGGTATTAGTATAAAGGTTTTGGTTCCCTTTAATATCAATACTATTTTCAAAATCTATCGTGTAGACGTGTTGTGGTCCAGTGGATACCTCATTGGACTGTGAATAACAGGGTTTGCGGTTCAAGTACCACATCAAAAGTACTGTTAGATGTTAGATCTTTGTAAGATATATATATATACATTGACATTTTGGGGAATTAAATAAGTCCTTTGACAAACTTTCCCTGCTGGATAACATCCTACATAATTATACACATGCATTTAGATTAATATCCTATCATATTTTACAAGCCTTTTATTGCAAAATTTACATTTGCTACGTTTTAACTTTGAATTTTTTTTCAACTCACGCTTTAATATAGGACGGTTAATGAATGCAACTTCCTTTGTATCAAAGCATACAAATTGAAATGTGCAAATAACAAATGTATCCTACATTGATGAGAATACATGTTGTTAATCTTTGTGTCTTTCATCCTCAATGCTGTCAAAAAGAAAAGATGATCAGATATTTGTGACTTTAAGAAGTGAAATTGACATCATGAAAATTTGAATGCTTACATTGAGTTGAACATGCTCATTAGCGAAGTGAACGTGAATGCAATAACAATCATAGATTTCATCTTGACCATGGAAAGATCCCGGCTGTTTGTCTTCAACTTCTCTTCCTGACGCTCTGCAGTATAAAAAGGAGAATGAGAAATGGTGAGTACCGGTCAGGGGTGATAGTGAGCACTAAAAATAAAAAAGGTTTTAAAGGACAAGTCCACTCGAAAAATAATTTACTTTCATTAAAAGCAGAAAAATCAGACAAACCAATCAAAAAAAGTTTGAGCAAAATCGAATAACTAATAAGAAAGTTATGAATTTTTGAAAAAGTATGTAAAACTATGAAACAATGAGATTCACAACACAAATTGCCAAGATGGTTATCAGTTTGTGACGTCATGTCCTCACAACTTATCAATTGCTTTATATAGTTTAATCCCATTAATTTCCCTTTTTATCCCCCAAAACTAGATTTCCCCATGCCTTTGGCCAGGTTATATGATTTGTATCATATTGCGTGCATGACATTTCCCAAAAACTTCTATGAATTTTGAAAAATTGATACTATTTTCTGAATATTGTATATTCATAATTATTGATTTTTATATAAATAGTTTATCAAAATTCTATTTTTCATGATTTAACTAGACAAAAATTACTTTTTATCTGTGCATCCACACAAAAACATATTACTAAAAATCTAACTTGGATACTGGTGTGAAGAAATAACATTTTTAGGGTGAAAATAGGAAATTTATATTATCAATATAAAGAAAATAATAAGTGGATAGTGAGGACCATACGTCATAGACTCATGAGTGAGTTGCCAATTTGTGTAGTGATTTTCAAAGTTTTTCATGTCATTTAAAATTCATAACTTTCTTATTAGTTATCCGATTTTGCTCAAACTTTTTTTTATTGGTTTGTCTGATTTCTCTGGTTCTATTGAAAGTAAGTTATTTTTGGAGTGGACTTGGGCTTTAAGTTTTCCCCTCAACAACGCCCCCCTTGAGTAAAAAAAAGAGAAGAGGATTCGCGGGGGAAAAAATGGCATCTAACAACATTCCCCCCTTTCGAGTAATAAAATTGGGGGAAAAATAGGGTAAAATAGGGAAGATTAGAGAAAATAACGGGGAAATCAGTAAAATCAGGATAAAAGAGGGAAGAAGGAAAAAATCTGGTAAAAAAAAAAAAATTAAAAAAAATAAAAAAAATCCGCAAGAAGAAAAAAAATCGGGGAAAAATCGGGAAAAAGATTTAAATCGGGTTTTTATCAGGCCTGGTACCGGTACAACTTCCAATAACACACTACAGTCAAACGTGCCTTAGTGGCCACCTCTCTATAAAGACCACCTGTCCATTTAAAAGTGGCCATGTATTTTATGTTCCCTGAAAAAGAAATCAGCGTTTTAAAACCTTTCTAGAAGGGTCATCTGCCTACAGAGGCCACATTTTCTGTTCCCGTGGTGACCTTAATACAGTTGTAGGCAGGTTTGACTGTACATATACTTTGAGAAAAGATATGGTAGTACAAAAGAGAAAATTCACACCTCTGAATGCTGGGGCCTGTTTCATAAAACTTGTGATCTATAACAACTGCTAAATTTCTATGACAAATTTGCTCTCAGCCAATCAGATGCCATGATTTCAGTAGCTTATAACAGTAACTTGTAACTTGTTATTGATATCAAGTTTTATGAAACAGGGTCCTGGTTCCTTAATCTATAATGTTGTTGAATATAATTTCCTGTCCTGTGCCAGGTTTTAAATGAATTCATAGAATACAATCCATCAATAGGCAATCCAACCCTTGTAATACGTTCATTAATTCATTTGAATGAAAGCTGAAAAAATAAGAAGAACCTGATGCGAAAGGCTGAATGAAATCGGACGAAAGTGAGATAGTTATAAGTTATACATTTGTGAAAGTTGAAATCACTGTAGGTTTGGGCTCTTTGGACAACTTTCCCATTTGATACAACACACCATATGAAAACATTTTCAACTTTTCAAAAATGTACGACTCAGAAGGGTCTCTTCTCTTTAGAGGACCTGTAATAATATGTTAGTATAACATCTTTAGTTAGTGCCAAAAGGGAGAAGGTACTTAGGAAAAAAACAGAAATTAAAAATATTTTTGCTTGGCAATCGGGACAGTTATCCGCAACATCGTCACAATCCACTGACTAAACTGTCAATTTGAGATTCGCGTAGAGTAGACTTAGTGATCTCATTTGTCAAACATTCATAACTTTCTTAATATTGGTCCGAGTTATTTTGAACTTTCGCCATTCTGTTTCAATCATTTTTCTGCTTTTATACAAATGAAGGGTTGGATTTCCCTTTAAAGAGAAGATTAAGTTCTGGGGCGAGGTGAAAAATAATTTGTGAGCGTTCTCATTGTTATATTATGCAAGTGTGGAAGAACATCAGAGAAAAAATATTCCCTGAAAAGTACGGCTCTTCAAATGCCTTCATATTCTAAATATGACATGTAACATTTTAAAAATATGGGCCATATTTTTATGCCACATGTTTGTGTAGTCCCATATACATCGTTCTGTGTACAGTGCTTGTTACTTTTACCAAGACTGGATCCAATTTCTTATAATTTTGATGATTCCAGAATCAGAACCTTGTTGTACACAATTCTGATCGATTTTACATCATTTCTATCAAACCGCAATCGCATGACCAGAACTCAACTTTATCTTTAAAATTGCACTCTATAATTGCAGCTCATGTCCAATCTAAACTTTTACACCAGGGGGGCGTTTCACAAAGCCTTTTTTCAATGACAAATGACAAAAATCAGTGACAAATCTGCAGATAACCAATCAAAAGCAAGGATTTCAGTAGCTTATAACACAAATTGTCGTTTGTCACTGATGACAGGCTTTGTGAAACGGGCCCCAGTACGTCATCAATACCTACCAAGCTTTTTCTTCTGGTTCTTGTCCGATGAATCACCAAGCGCTTCTTTCGTCCTTTCCACTAAAACAATCAAACAAAGAACGATATTGCAAAAACAACTGTTAGAGATCAAACACATTATTTCTTATAATACTAATTTACATGCTGTACTTTGATAATGAAAAATGAAAATGAAAGAAATTCCTATTCTGACTGGCTCTGTATTTTAAACTTAATAATCAATCTTAAAGGTAATACAAAGTTTTGGTATGGGTTCATGAATTTGGTTCAAATGAACATATTGGAAGCATATGCGATCCAACAACATTCAGTGATCATTGTCGCGGTTGAAATCGAGTCTACAGTTATGAAATTGTAAATAATAAACTATTTATGTTGTATAGCTCCCTCTGAAGATCAAGATATTAATTAAGATATAAAACAATGTTTCTTGACTAGTGGACCAATTAGCTATTCCCGTTTGGAAATTATATATCACAACTACATATTTTGAGATTTTCATGGTCGCAGCTACCTTTGTACGGCCGTAGGCGCTATTTGAAATTTATCAAAATTTACCGGGAGCACCGGTAAATTTGTATATTCAAGTTTTCTCGAAAGCAGAAGTGTTTTAGGGGCTAAAATTTCTAGTGTTTATAATACATCCACAGGGGCATCCAAATATATCAACATTGTAAAGAATCACTACCACCCAATTTTCAAAATTTCCCAAAACTTTGTATTACCTTTAATATGATTTGCTTGTTTTGATACTTAACCAAAAGACATGCACATGTGGTATACTTCAACACTAATCTAGATTAACAAGAATATTGAGATTTGAAAATCTCATTCTTTGTGTTTATCAAGCATGAATCACAATGACAATTTTTGCCCCCTTTTTGTTTCCAATTGTGGAAAAGTAAAAAAATTTGTTGTAACTTTGTAGATGATAATGAATGATATCCTTTATTATCAACAAATATTTGTTATTACTTTACATATATATGTTGACTGAGGTTTCACATGTATAAAATGTGAAAGTCAAGCCACATTTCTGACATACCAGCTCAATTTTTTAAGCCCAGTCCCATCCTGCTAAAGTAGACCAAAAAACAAATCTAAATCAAGTATTCGGAGCCAAGAAAGGGCTAATAAATTCAGGTATCTATCATCTGTCTGCCAAATTAATAATTATGATAAAGAATGAGCCGGTTTTCACGAAATTTAACATGAGTTTTGCAAGGATTTTCACTGCAGTCCCACAAGCACATTTTTTATGTCAGTAATACTAATATTTTCAAAGTTGTAAATTCTGTCTTTCTGAACCAAGAAATCACTATACTGGTATTTGTTTGACAACCAAATGAAGGTATGTGAGGGGAATTCATCTTTACTAAAGGGAGATTTCACAAGCATAAACAAATGGGAAATCTTAGCAACATTTTCTAAACAATCTGGACAAGATTTAGGACAAGATTTTGTTTTATTAATTGATTAATTTTATTTTATTTTATTTTCTAAATTTGTTGGTTATATGTTTATGAATTGGTGGTCCAGTGCCTGATTGGTGCAAGGCAATCAGATCCTGGTTTATATTTTTAAACAACGCAATAACTCAACCCTAATTATTACTTACGTTTTTTGCTTTGTTTTTCTACCTCAGCTTTCAGCTTCTTGTAGGTCTCAGTCCTGTATACCAAGATGTATGTGATTCCTGAAATCGTTAAAAAAAAAAAAAAAAAAAAAAAAGAAATCAAGAGTAGATCTAGAACTACAAAATTAGGCCCACTATACAAACAATAAAGCTTAAAATTCATCATTAAGCCAGAGTCATTACGGTTTTTGTGCTAAACGTTTAACTGTTAAATGTATACGGGCTGTTTCGTTTAACCGTTTTGAAAATACCAGTACACATATATTTATAAGTGTGTAAATTCTCAAGCATTCATTTATTTTGATGAAGACATAATCTCCGTACGGGCAACAAAGTCTGGCCGATAATTATTGTTTTTAGATCTCCAGAGGGGCAACAAAACCTTGCAGATAATTAATGTTTTTAGATCTCTGTAGGGGTAACAAAACCTTGCCGATAATTACAGTGTTTAGATCTCCGGATGGTCAATAAAACCTTGCCGATAATTATTGTTTTTAGATCTCTGTAGGGGCAACAAAGTCTTGCCCATAACTATTGTTTTTAGATCTCCGTAGGGGCAACAAAACCTTGATGATAATAATTGTTTTTACATCTCCAACTTATGAAAATGAGGCTGAGATCGGATGAGCGATCTGCGCATGCACTAAATGTAACCTGAAAGTCTTTGTGCGACACTAGATCTAGACTTCTATTAAACTAAAGTAAAGACAAATGATTGATGTAAATGATGGCTAGACAGTAGACCTAGATTCTATCAGTAGGGGCGCTGGTCCAAGAATGAGGATCGTCCTCATAAACAAGGATATCCTCATAAAAAAGGATATCCTCATAAACAAGGACAAAATGCGTCCTCAAAAATAAGGGTTGTATGCATTTTCGAGGACGTTTTTTTTCATCAGCGCTCTGGGGGTTTCATGTTACAGAACGGCCGCTGGCGATGCCAAAAATGGATTCCCAGGGGGAAAATAACCCTAGTTCACCGTCTACTTTCATGGGTTGTCCGTCTTCCCAAGGATTTATTGCTCATAATGTGAAGGTCTCTGTACAAAGTCCATGTAAAATGCATCAAGAAAATCATTGCAGAATCCGTTTTCGAATCCGATCCTTATTCTCGGACCAGCGCCCCTACTGTCTGTCTAGACTACTAAACTCTAACAAGTTAGCCATCATCTACATCGATCATCACACTGACAATGACATCAAGCATCATATCATCATCATCATCACCACCTCCTTTACCACTACGACCACGACCATCATCACCAATCAACCATCTATCACCATCAAGATTATGTTTTGGTCATGCCCATATGCCCCATGGCTTGGAATCGAGGTCGAGTTACCACACCCCGATGGGCGATAACATCCCACCTCAGAATGAATGTATGGGACTGACTCCTTGTGCACTACACAGACACACTCGCACTATACACCAAAAAACGTGTATTTAAATTGTTTGTACGAACCTTCTGACAGCAATGCTGTGCCGACCGAAATAAAAATAATTAGTAAAGTATCTGCAAACATGATTCCGATCAAGTTGATTCTAAGATTAACGCTAAATTGAAAAGAAAAATGCAATTTTTTCAAGAAAAATACTCAAGATGTAAAGAAGAAGTTAGATGCTTGAAATAGATAGACTATGCGTTGCCAATCAAAGAAGAGAATTAAAGACAAAATTTATGGCGACGTAGATGTGTATGGATTATCTCAAACATGTGAATTTACTTTAAAAAAAAAAAAAAAAATCACTTTTGGAGGTCTAGACTTCTAGGCCTAGAACTATTTTTTTTAAATATCTTTATTTTTATTGCACGAAATCGGCCTGATATAAATAATTTGATATGATATGATTTATTGTGACTTGAAATAATAATCCCTGTCTAGGCCTAAGTTAGTTTTACATTGCTGTATGTGAATATTCCATTTTATAATAGATAAATAATCAACATAATTTTATTTGATACATAATATTGACAGAGAAGGTAGTTCATGGTCAGTAAGGTTGATAATGATGATGATGGGTGGATGATTGTATCCGAAAAACAAAATAACTGAGCACCTCTCATAATGACACAAAGATTTTAATTTTTCTTTGGTGGAGGACATTATATCTCTGATTGGAACTTAAAAATATATATCAAAATATATAAAAATGAAGTGCATGCTTTTTATTTTTTATAGGCCCTATATGGTCTTTATTTGCTTTGTTCGTTGGACTTATATTCCTTTTCTCCAACTGTTGCAATCCTCAAATCGGCATTCAAATTTGTGATTGGTATATTTTTCGTCTACATTCACCTGTATTTTTATCGTTCGGTAACTGAAAAAGCTTCTCCTTTGTTTATTGAAGTACGACTGAAGCGTCATGATGAATAGATTCAGAGTGAGAGGGATGAATGCGGCTACTAGAACGTATTTGTTACAGGTAAAATTACATGTTTAAAGGAATCTCTAATAGGTTATGCAGTATGTTAATATTACGTAATTTTGATGACATTGTCCCATATGTTACTTTTGGTGTAATGTCAAAAAATTCTAGTTCAGCAAAACTCAAATTCAGAATGCAGATTACGGAAGTCTTTCGATATCGGCATTCTCTGGTGACGGCTTGACTTTTTCACTATTAATACATCTTTGCTAGCTCAATATTATCTTTGTAATACTGTATAATTGTGACGAGTCAAACTAGAGTTGGTTTCTTTCGTGCAAGTAGGGCCCGGCCCATGTCTGAGAATAAGGAATAAGGATCGTCCACTCGGGGACGTTGCATCTTGCCATCACCCCTTGGCATGCCTTGGGTGATATCAGGATGCAACATTCTCTTGAGCCTATAAAACAACTATTCCTCTCACAGCAGTCATTATATCTATACTATTCTACTGCTGTGCCTGTACTGGGTAATTTCTGTCCTTGGTATTCTGATCATTTTGAAGGATTAACACTGACTAACATTAACATTAACATGTACAATTGTTTGAAATTCTCCACAGAGGATGCTTGTTTTAAAGAACGTTCTTTCGCAAAAGCCACCTCTCGGTCGACGGCTTAGCTCTACCCAGGCAAATGAAGAAGGAGGCTCTTCACTCATGAGCAATCTCCTGCTTGTCATACCAGTTGCAGCTTTTGGTCTTGGCACCTGGCAGGTTCAGAGACGCAAATGGAAACTGGGCCTCATCAAGGATCTACAAGAGAGATCTGATGCTCCTCCTGTTCCTTTGCCTTTAGAGTAAGCTCCACTTTATTCATTATATTATTTTGTCTTGCCTTCTTTTACTGTACCTTCCTTCCCCTCTTTAAGAGTCTTCATGTCTTCTGTAATGGTTTTTCAACTAATTAGGTGGTCTGTCGTTTTCGACAGATCACCTATTGTTTTCGTCAGAATTTTCTTTCTTTATTTATTTATTATTATTATTTATTTTTATTTATTGTTCCCACTTTTTTGTTTACAGGATAACTCAAGATCAGTTTAATCAATTTCGTTCAATTTTGGCACAGTCATAGGTCATTGTCATGAGACGTCAGTGTAACATTTTCAAGGTCATCAAGTCTTCATGACGTCATCCAGGCGCCATTTTGTGTTTTTTTTGGTACTTTTTACTCATGATCATATCTTCATAACGAAAAAGCATTTCTCATTCATATTTATCATGATTAAGGTCAATATTCGTCCGGTCAATTTCAAGTCAGAAAACGCACGCGCATGCGTACGTCCGCGCGTCAGCGCGCGCGCAAAAAATAAAAATGCTCAAAATCGTCCCAAATTCATTTTGCATACGTTTCAGGCCATTCTAAGTATTTTGCAAAAAAACGCGCGCACACACATGCGCGCGCGTTTTCGCGCGTACTGGTATTTTTCAACATAGAATCGCCAAATTTTCTCTGTCATCATATTTGGCACATTTTCCCAAGCATTTTGATACCGTTTTCACCTTTTCCTGCCCATTAATAACGGAATGAGCGTCCGTTTAAGATAATTTCCGTGCGCGCGAGCTCTTGTAATACATAGCATACATGGGCAAAAACATGCCTATACAAAATCCATTGTAGCGTTTAAGGATGCAAGGTGATCCCAATTTTGTTTTCATATTTTGATAGAGTATGAATTGGAGATATGATTTCATGTCTCATTTGACCCTCAATTAACTCATGACGTCATCATAATGGCCTCCGAACTCAAAATTTCAATTTGCATATTATGACGTCAGCATATTTCTGGAAAATTGACTATATCTCTGTAAATATTGATCGATTTTCTTCCAAATTTTGATATGATCTACCTGAGACAATTCTCTACAAAGGCAGTCACCACAATATTTCATTTTGACAAAGGTATCATGGCGTATTTTTGCGATTAAAGGTGGCATGTCAATTTTTCACATTCTGCGTGTATTCTCTATGGGACATGACTTTTTCTCAAAACTGGATTCTACATCCTGTCTTTTGCGAGCAATATCTCCGTCGTTTTAGCTGTGTTTTCGCTGAGCTTTGAGTATGATGTAGCTGAGAGAATAAGCTATCACTAGTGTGCCCTTTATTTTTCGATCAGATGCCGGGATCATGCTCATATTTCACTTACAAAGTGGGATTTGTGAATTCTATTTTCCGTTTACGTGTAATCTCTATGGGAAATGTTTTGGCATATCGGTAACGCACTTGACTTCCGACCTCGAGGTCCCTGGTTCGAGTCCGGGAGTCTCCAACAATTTTTTTTCTTCACTTTTTTTTTCTTTTTTGACTTTTCAATGATCATAAAATTGAAAACAGACCACCTAATTCGTCCCCATGACGAATTAAATTTCTAGTCTATCATTCTCTTCGTTCTTTTCCTTATTATCATTCTTTTCCTTTTCTTATGTGTTATTGTCATGCTCGCTTGCTCTCTCTCTCTCTCTCTCCCTCCCTCCCTCCTATCCCTCCCCTCCCCTCCCCTCCCCTCCCCTCCCCTCCCCTCCCCTCCCCCTCCCCTCCGCCCCTCTCTCTCTCTCTCTCTCTCTCTCTCTCCCTCCCTCTCTCTCCCTCCCTCCCTCCCTCTCTCTCTCTCTCTCTCTCTCTCTCTCTCTCCCTCCCTCCCTCCCTCCCTCCCTCCCTCCCTCCTCCCTCCCTCCCTCCATCCCTCCCTCCCTCCCTCCCTCTCTGTATGTCTTCTTCTTTCATTTCCTCTATATTTCCTTGTATCTCTGTCAAAGAAACATGTGAATATGGAATCCCCCCCAAAAAAAAAAGAAAAAAAAAAAAGAAGAAGAAATCTTTGTTATTTTAAAGTATACTACATGTGTCCCTAGATAATATATTCATTTTGGCAATATATATATCAGCAATGTTACTGTATTTTATTCAGAGTTCATAAAAGTAGGCCGTGTCAAGGTTTATAACACCCATATGGTTTTTATTATATCAAGAACTTTAAATTATACATTCACTATTCAATTGTACTTGATAATGTATGGATCACAAAATTACCCAAAAGGGTTACACTTGCCCAAGTACATATGCATGAACGCTGTGACTACAGAATAGGTTTAGTACAAGGACAACCTGGATTGGTTGGGGTACGTAGGCAATGAAGCAAAAATGCTCTTGAGTAAATGAAAGTACCAAACGGCTGGTTGTATAGAGACTGCTTGTCAAGTGCTTGACCTATAAAACCGATCATTTGAAGAATTCTGTTAACCCAATAGCAACTAAACCGCCCGAAACCGCCCCTCCTTTTACTCACTGAACCGCCCGAAACCGCCCGTCCGTTTTTGTACGTTTTCAACGCGCTATAGTATCCGTTGTAGGGCCTACCGTTATAATGTTATACGTGCGTAATCCTTACGATGTATACAGTAGGATTTAGCATAGAAAAATAGCGCACGTTTCATATTCTTCAGAAAAATGTCAAAAAGAGAGAAATATTGCAAGTTCTTCCAGTGAGTAATAGGCAATTTTTACAAAATTTCTAGTTGCTAATGGGTTAATGAACATCTGTAGGAAAGTATTGCGTTTGAACATTAGGCCAAATAAAAAAAAAACATGTTTAGCGTCCTGTTTTTTCGAAAAATAGGAAGGAGGGGGCCCTTTTTATTTTTTATTTTTTATTTCAAAATGGCCGCTCAAAATGGCCGCTCGGTACATTTTCCCTGACAGTCGGGGCTATTTTTTTTCAAGATGGCCGCCAACAATTTTTTTTTTTTTAAATCAGAAATAGAGCCATTTTAGCAGTGTTTTTCATGTTTTTTTTCTTTCAAAAAAAAAAATTCAAAAAAAAAAAATCGAAAAAAAAAAAAAAAAAAAAAAAAATATCAAAAATAAATAAAAAAAGATAGGAGGTGGCCCCCAAAAAGGAAGCGGGCGGGGACGCTAAACATGTATATTTTTTTTAATGGCCTTATGTCCGGATGTTTTGTATGATATCCAAATAACTTGTTATATGATCAGGATCGCATTCAAGAAACGAGCTATCCCACTGAATTAAAGATAAAGTTGAGTTCGGGTCATGCGATTGCATTGTGAAAGAAAAGGTGTGGAATGGATCAGAAAAAGTTGACCATGTAGCATGTAAGTATTGGTGTGTACTGCAAGGTTCTGGAGTCATCAAAATCATAATAAATTTGGCCCAGTCTTGGTAAAGTAACAAGCACTGTATACAGAAAGATGTAAATGGGACTACCCAAATTGTGTCGAGGCTACTTACCTTGATTTCCTTATCTTTCTTTGCTCATTACTCAGCCAGTATACATTTTCTACCAAAATTGTTTGGCAAATGACATTTATTTGTAATCTTGAACATTCAGTGTAAGTTTTGTTTGATTCTGTGAGAATTAGTGATCACATCAACATTTTAGGGCAGTTGTTTGTGCGATAGGCCTAGACTAGTCTATGTAAACAAAAAGTAAATTAAAAAACAAACATGTATTTTATGAAGAAAAAACAGAATAATTCCGGCAAAAACGGAATGATTGGCAGCTGTGCAAGTGGGGTTAACCTGTTGATTACTGAACTTTTGCATTCCCATAAACCTTACACAGGGACCACCCTGTTCCCAACTTCCCATAGACAATGGTTTAATAGTTACCGGTTGGAAGAAATTCCTTGAGTGAGCTTTATCAGGGCAGATGGACCAGAGCTGGGTTAGTAATCAAACCTTTTTAAAGGTTTTTTCTTGATGTGATATGTTTTATACGCAAGCAGAATATAATAATTACTATTATTTGGTCAATAATAAGGGCTCAAAGCATGATTGGAGGCCTAGAAACAGGCCCCCAAATATCCTAGCAGTAGTTCATATGTAAAGGTCATTTGAAGGCCATTTAAGTATGGTTGAAAGGTTAGCAATAACAAACTAATAGTCTCTAACAGGTTAACAAACTGAGTAGCTTAGAATTTATTTTCTTTTTTTACCAGAACTCAAGTTTATCTTTAATATCTTCCTTCAGAGCCTCGGAACTGAATGAGCTGGAATACAAGAAGGTCAGAGTGCGTGGTTCATTTGATCACAGTAGAGAGATGTACATCCTTCCAAGGAGTCTCTTGCAAGCCGATGAAGGTGGTCATGCTGGTAGCATGATGGCTGGCGGACAGACAGGTGTCCATGTCGTCACTCCATTCCACTGCTCAGACCTAGGGTGAGCATTTAGTATTTCCTATTCTTTATTTATCAGGGGTGATAGTGAGCACTTTAAAAAAAATGGCATCTAACAACATTCTCCCCCCCCCCCCCCTTTTTAGTAAGAAAAATTGGGAAATAATAGTGGGAAAAGGGAAGAATAGTGAAAATAAGGAAAAAATCAGGAAAATCGGGAAGAAAAACAAAATTTGGAAAAAAAAAAAAATCGGGAAACCGATTTAAATCAGGTTTTTATCAGGCCTGATTTGTAGGTGTTGTTTCTTTTATTTATCTATTTAACCATGATTAAGCCACAAGGCTGTTTTTCAACAAGTCCGTTAAAAAACATTCACACAATATACATAAACAACACAAATATAATTCATTAAACAACTTAAAATAAGAAGAATACTAACATGTAAATAACTTGTAATAACAAGAATGCAAATGTGTAAATAACTCTTAATAACAATCACACTTAGTATTTTAAATATCAGAAATTATGAGGAAAAAAATACAATTTTGTCAAATCACAAGCTCTTTATCATAAAACAAATCATCAGAGGTAGATTGAGTGAAAGAGCAAGGGAAAGAGAGAGAAGAGAGAGAGAGAGGGAAGGGGGGGGGGGGAGACAAAGACAGAGACAAAGTCTTTAAGATAAGTTACTTGACTGGATCACAAGTGATGGGGTTCAAATCCCTGCCACATCCTTTGACAAGACATAAATCCACATTTGCCACACTACCCAAGTGCAGAGCTGCCAACCTTGTGCGACCAAAAAAAGGAATTTCAAGCAAAAAAAAAGGAATTCATTAAAACGAAACTAGCAACCAAGCGCGACACACTCCCAATACAGAAATGTCCATTCCTTATGCTGTTTTTTCCATACAAGCAGGTATTTTGGTGTTTTTTTTTGTTGGTATTATTGGCATTTCTTTCTTTTTGAGAATATTTTTCTCTTCAGTATGTTTTCAAGTAATTTTTTAACTAGTTTTGAATTTGTGATCAAATCAACATTTGAGGGCAGGTGTTTGAGTTGCTTGTGCGATAGGCCTGGACTTGTCTATGTAAAAAAATCAACAACAAAAATGATTAAAAAACTGTATTTTATGAAGAAAAAACGTACTAACGTAATTTGGAGGAAAAAACAGAGTAATTCCGGCAAAAACAGAATGGTTGGCAACTCTGCAAGTGTGGTTAACCCGTTGATTACAGAACTTTTGCAATCCCATAGACTTAAACACAGGGACCACCCTGTTCCCATACACAATAGGTTAATAGTTACCAGTTGGAAGAAATTCCTTGACCTTGAGTGAACTTTATCAGGGCAGATCGACCAGAGCTTGGTTAGATGTGATATGTTTTATATGGAAGCAGAATATAATAATTACTATTATTTGGTCAATATTGAGGGGTCAAAGCATGAGTGGAGGCCCAGACACAGCCCCCAAATATCAAAGCAGTTAGTCCATATATAAAGGTCATTTGAGTTGAGTTGAGTTTGAAGTTTATTATCGAAAACAAAAAGTACATCAATATAACAATCAAATGTGAATGATTAATTAACATTGAAAGGATAAATGGGACCAAAAAATGAAGGCCAATGAATGAAGTATGGTTGAAAGGTTAGAAATAACAAGCTAATAAACTGAGTAGCTTAGATCATATGAGTATATTTGTTGTCAAGGGGTTCTATCTGAAGAAAACAGTGAATATGTTTCTCCATTGATTTCAGTGTTGATATTCTGGTGAACAGAGGCTGGGTTACAAGGAAAAGCCAGGATCCACAGAAAAGACTCTCGGGACAGGTGTGTTCTTTGTTACTCTTGTATTTTTAAAAGTTTGAGGACAGCTTAAGTGTATTTGGTCAAGTGTTTAGATTTAGTTGTAGATTTATTAATCTCTGCATACGGCTGATACAATAACAGATACTTAAGTCTAGACAGGTGTTAGCATTGAGTGGCTTTCTCATACAGGAAATTACAAAATAATATTCTGTGATATTGGCATTGTGGTAGAAGAATAAGCAACTATTTATTTGTATGTTCTTTTTTGTTTTGTTTCATATATATTTATATTTCTTCGCCCCCCCCATCTTTTTTCTTCTCTCTCTCTCTCTCTCTCTCTCTCTCTCCCTCTCCCTCCCTCCCTCCCTCCCTCTCTCTCTCTCAATATCTCTCTCAATCTCTCTCTTTCAATCTCTCACTCAATCTCTCTCCATCTTCCCTTTTTCACCTCAAGCTTGTTATATCAATCATTGTTTGCTGTTATTTCTCATTCTTTGAATAAGATATTTATTCTACAGTGCCTCTTTATGAGATATTTCTGGAAATGTGTGATAAATCAAACACAATTTTGAATGATTTCCTTCTGGACAAAACGTTTATTTCTGACTATATTAAAGTTATTGTTAAAGAGAGAAAAGGAGAGAACATGTCACATTTTGTCTTTTTCTGATCATCTGTGAATTTTTTTTATCAACTTTATGTCTTTGATATTTATCTCCCATGCAGCAAACGGGTGAAGTTGACTTAGTTGGTTGTGTCAGGTTAACAGAAAAGGTAAATATCTCATTTCAGAAATTCACTAATAATGTATTGAATCATGTACCTCTTTGTATTGAGAAGGTCAGCAACCACAGGACCATTTTAGATCTCAAATTAAGGATACAGTTTTATCAACCGAAAAATCAAACAAAGAAAATCTACTTCCCATAGTTATTGATGATTATGTTTGAGAATCTGTTTGAGAATCTGTTTGAGAATCTGTTTGAGACTTTGTTTGAAAATCTGTTTGAGAATCTGTTTGAGAATCTGTTTGAGAATCTGTTTGAGACTCTGTTTGAGAATCTGTTTGAGGATCTGTTTGAGAATCTGTTTGAGTATTTATTTTTGCAAATACTCATATGGCGAATTAAAGAAACAGCTTTTTTTATTGGTCAACATTGGCAATAAAGCAGTGGACAAAAATTTCAGCCATTTATTAAACTTCTGTGGAAAGTAGTAGATTTGTTTCCTTTAGTATTCAGTAGAGTACCTAATGTTATTTTTTTTAAATGTAATGCTACTTTAAACAACAAATTATATTTGAGTGAGTTATGCATATATTCCCAAATACAAATTCTGCAGTCAAATTGAAATGATCTTCATTGTATAATGGAAAGAAAGTACCCCTGTATGCCTCCTAATGGTTCAATATGGCCAGAATTCACAAAGGAGGTTTAACGCGTCATATGACGTCATAACGCAGAGCTTAGACCATGCGTTATTTAAACCTTGCTTTGTGAATACTGAGCGAGGTATAAACCGTGGGTTAGATTTTGCCTAGGCTAAATAACCCACGGTTTATTAAACCGTGGGTTAAATTTAAACCTCCTTTGTGAATTCGGGCCTATGAGTTTAACCCTGTCTACTTTCTACCTGTAGAGGGCTCAGTTCATGCCAAACAACGATGAAGTGAAGAACAGATGGCACTATCGTGATCTTGAGGCCATGTCTAGAGTGGCTAAAACCCTGCCTATAATGATCGACGCTGATAGAGGTATTGTAAACTCAATTTAAAGCCCCACTGTACTACTTGTAGCTACTTGCTCCCTCTATATAGCAAACAATGCCTAAGCGGTGCCCGTTGGTCCCCAATGATCCTCTATTTCTTATGTTAATTGCGAGCTGAGTTGATGAGTTAGCCACCTGTCAGTGACCACGCTGGGTGGTCTAATCCCTCCTGGCCAAACTAGTACAGATGGGCTTTAATTAAACTTTACAGTTTTTTGCCATTCCCAGAAATAATGATGCAATGTTAAATAATGGCCTGATTTTCTGGAATAACCTACCATCAAAATTTAAGAATAGTAGGACATTAAAACAATTATAACAATCATGTATACGATATCTCCTTGAAGATATGAGCCACAATATTTAATGAACTAAATTGCTGTACAATATTTCATTATCTTCTTTTGCCTCCTTTTTGTTTTCTATCCTTGGTCTTAAATCACATTATATGTAGAATTAAATTACTCATTAACATTGCAGTATTCCTCATTCTTTTCTGAATTGTTTATTATGGGGTAATTTTCAACAAGCCTTTAAACAAAAAAAAAGATTCTGCCACTATTGTTCATTTAACAATTTTTCATTGATTTTTATATTTGTTGTTATGTTCAAATGCTCTATCTGACATTTTCCAAAGGGATTTGTAAGCTTACACCCCTTCTCTCCCTTTTCCTCTTACACATATGTTTCTGATTAACTATTCAACATTTGGAGGTTTTCTGACTATATGTTCCATTTTCTGTGGCGATTGAAATATCGATCGTTCATTCAAGCATTCAAGCACTTTCCAGGATGGCTGAAAATAGTATTAATAATAATAATTACAGGTATCAACAAGTTTATTTTTCTGTTCAATTAAGCACTAAAATACCATATCAGTTACTTATTTACTCAATTTCTACTGAATGATGCAAAACCAAATTACATGATATTATTAATAGGAATATTTTTTGTTGTATATATATATATTGAATTATTCATATTTGCTAATATTGTGAATTGTCACTAGAAAGTGAACCAAGTATTGATGAGGATTCATTGTCTTTGTTAATTATATTGTATTTTAACTGAAATATTATATATTGTATTTGAAACAATTGTGAAAGAAATATGATATGTTTTTAATTGTAAATTGTCATGCAATTCAGCCGAGGCTGCGAAATGATGATATCAATAAACTGAACTGAACTGAACTGAAAAGATCATTTGGTGATTATGTTTCCTACTTGTCCTGCTACAGGTAGCACAGTGCCTGGAGGACCCGTAGGAGGCCAAACTAGAATCAGCCTTAGGAATGAACACATGCAGTACATCTTGACATGGTAAGAAGATGGGGTATTTCATAAAGCTGTGCGTAAAGTTAAAAATGACTTTACAAACGATTTGAATATGAAGAGCCAAATCAATGGGATGCCCAAAGTCTTTCCTGACATTTCAACAAAGTGTGACTGTATTTCCCAAAATCACATTGTAGCCCAAAATACACTTTGCATTAATTTTTTTTGTTAATAACGATAAGATTAACATTTCAACTTTAGCTTATGCAATTAAATGGATTTGAGAACCCTATTTAGCTCTTCATATTCAAGTCATTCGTAAAGTCATGCGTAACTTTACACACAGCTTTATGAAACACCCCCAGGGCCCTCATTGTTTCATATATATATGGTGCAATATCTCTTTGTTGATTTTCATTCATTTCCAGGATATTTTTATCATTTTTCTGTAAATCCACATTTGAAAAGATGTTATTCTATTTTCCATGGCCTTGCTTATTGTCCATGTTTCTGCTCCATACAAAAGGACAGACCATACATAACTATTAAAGTTTAGGTGAAAATAACCCCCCAAATTATAATCAGAAATTGGTTTTAATGCAAAGACATTTGCATCTCTTGTATCTACAGGTACAGTTTGTCTTTCTTCACTAGTCTGATGTGGTATTATGGCGTCTACAAGAAGCGTATGGTTCCACCGAGGATATAGCGTCAACATCATACCTCACGCAAGGTCCAAATTTGCAAAGCTTCACTCGTCTTGGGTGATACTGTGGAGTCTGCTCCAAAGTAATGTGATCCCTCAGATCATATAGACTCAACATGATGCTTCAAACAGACTGCAAACTTTTATAAGTATTATGTCATTCTATGGTGTCTACGAGAAGCAAATTATTGCATTTTGCATATATATTCAACATAATGTTGAAGAGCGTGTCTAAAAAGTATAGAAACATGTGATCGCAGTCTCCAAGAGATTATTTTTGTGTGTGTGAGGTACCTTTAGAAGCAGCTAGTCCTGTGTACCGGTACTTTGTAAGTTATGTGAATATGGATGAGATTTCAAAGATAATAATTCAGACAACCTTACAGAGACTGTTCAGGGCTTTAAGTTACACCGTCTTTCTTCATAAGGGGATGCAGATTGATTGATTTCATAGTCTGTGTGCCTGAGTCCCTAGGGGGCGTTTCACAAAACTTGTCATCAGTGACAAATGATAGTTTTCGTTATAAGCTACTGAAATCCTTGCTTCTGATTGGTTATCAACAGATTTGTCACTGGTTTTTGTCATTTGTCATTGAAAAAAGGCTTTGTGACATGCCACCCAGGAGTTGAAAATTGGGTGCTCATGTTCATGTGCCCCCTGTTAGTATCAAGCCTTTGACCAAACTTTTTCAAGTATCAACTAGTCACAGACTCCTTAGAATTACTCTAACTGTATATTGACTCAATTATTGACTATGTGTTTTGTTGGATAGCAGTCACTAAATGAAACTGTAGGATCAAAGGTCATAGGTATTAAAGAGTCGATTATCAGACTCAACTTTTGTATTGGACCATGCCTTCATTGAGTGTTTGTACTCGACACTCGAACATAATGGCAGGGATGCCAACCTTTCAGAGCACAAATCAGTAACCATAAGGCTCAAAATCAGTAATTTGGGGAATAAATCAGTAATTTCCTATGCAGCGCCATGAATCCTAAAAGAATGGCAAGCGGACGCATGCGCGCATGATTATCTGAAATTTGTTGTGATTTTACTCCCACAAAGTTGCTAAATATTGATTTTCAGTTCATCACAACACATAAGTTTTCAATGAAAAATTGGCTTCTATTAAGAGAATACTTGATAATTTTCCATCTTTCTCATGCAGCGAGTGCTGGATGGCCACCATACTGTACAGCACTTGCTACGATAGATCCCTATGCGCAAAAAAAAAAAAAAAAAAAAAAACGTAATTTTTAGACAACATTCCGTACTGCCGTAATGGTCGTTAATTTCCGTACCAATTACGGGAAATCCGTACTAGTTGGCATCTCTGTAATGGTCCTTTCAGTAGGTAGCAATGGGAAAGACTAATGCTCTGGCTCATAATGTTATGAACCAGAGCAGTATAGGAAACCCTATAGGAAATCTATTTATTCAGATGGTCATATCTCAGCCAATACTTAACATATTCAATTGGTTTTCGACATTTGGACATTATTTTCGATGCTCTTTCGGAAAATGAAGAACACTAAAAATCGAGAAATTCCCAAAATAATTTTTTGATGACGTCACACTTCACCACTCTATTCTGAGACAGGAATGTGAGAAATTATATATTATTTGAAAAGACTGGAAATTAATTCATGATTTGTTGAGATGTGTTTGATTATCGTCATGGAAATAGTGATACATGTACTGATCAGAAGGAAAACAAATTATGTTTCAAATGTTTTTTATGTATATTGAAAATCTATATATGATTATGGAATAAATTTTGATGTTATATCATGTAATTCATCTCATTTCATAATTGTTTACTTTTATGGAAAGCGTTAAGAAGTTATTTTTACACCTAAGTGTAGAATGCGTGGTCTATTTAATTTGGAAGACCAGGGGTGTTTCAGAAAGACTAAGATCGACTTTAAGTTGGACTTAACTATGGCAGGCTGTTCATGCCACTGTTTGCTCTCACCATTTACTGGCATTGGTCTCTCAAGGGACGTACAAATCATGGTCACAAATCTTTACATCTTTTGATATTTCATTATTGAAGGACAAAAATATTATCTCAAGATCATAATGGTGAGAGCAAACAGTGGAAATAACGGCCTGCCATAGTTAAGTCCAACTTAAAGTCGATCTTAGTCTTTGTGAAACCCTCCCCAGGCCTGGAATAGCCTATCCCCCTCTACGTGTATTTATGTGTGTCTATGCCACTTCCAAGGAAAATCTGACTTTGAGATGTGTAACTTACACATACAACATATTATCACTTTACATATTCTTGATGTATAAATGCATACGTGTGAATTACATCCAAATGAACATTCAGCATAATTCATAAAGCATACATCACACCAGATTTAGGGTTTCAATAATTTTTTAATCTGAGTCGGAACATAAGAAAAAGTGTACACACAAAGCTTCTGGTTTAAAATTTGAGGATGAATGCAAATGCAGCAGAAAGCATATATCCACCCATACTCTTGCAATTATCCTGTCGGTAATTACAATTAACTAAATTATTTTACCCTTACCAAGCTTTGTACTTCTTTTTCTTCAAGTATGTGGAAAAGTTATTTTGTCCAATCTATATTTCTTGAGAATTTGACATAATAAAGCTTACATCTAAAAGTATTCAAGAAACTACAAAGGACCTCATTCAACCAGTCCACTTGTTATTCTTGAGTTACAAAAAAAACCTAAACCATATATGACATCATTACTATACAAATGAATTGACATCATCTACAAGAGAAAACTACTATCAAGTATCAAGGCTTTACTTTTCCAACTTATACCTCCTACTTCATTCGACATCAACATACAGAGTATGGGTGGTTTAAATTGTGTATGGCACTGAAAGAGTTAAAAACTACTGATGATTCTGATTTTAGAACCGTCACTCATTAAAATTGTTCCATTGAGATGTACCATCAGAATGCATAGATATATTAAAATTGTATAAAGATACTCTGCACTAGTAAAGATATGGCATGCTTTTAAAGCCCCACTGCACTACTTGTAGCTACTTGCTCCCTCTATATAGAAAACAATGCCTAAGTGGTGCCTGTTGGTCCCCCATGATCCTCTTTTTCTTATGTTAATTGAGAGCTGAGTTGATGAGATAACCACCTGTCAGTGACCACGCTGGGTGGTCTTATCCCTCCTGGCCAAACTAGTACAGACAGGCTTTAATAGCAATTTAAAAAAAGTCTAAGAATACTGTACTTGAATGAAAACACACATACACAGATCAATATAGGTGAAATATACAGTTAACAACTAATCATTCATATCCCTTGTAAATCTGATGTCTTTGCTTTTTGTATTAAACTCAAGAATGAAAGGTGAATTGGTTGAATTAGGGCCTATGTTGATTAGTTTTGAATGTAACCTTTCAAAGCCCCACTGTCCTACTTGTAGCTACTTGCTCCGTCTATATAGATAACTTCCCCAATCGGTGCCTGTTGGTCCCCCATGATCCTCTATTTCTTATGTTATATGAGAGCGGAGTTGATGAGATATAGCCACCTGTCAGTGACCTCGCTGTGTGGTCTAATCCCTCCTAGCCACACTAGTGTTGATAAGCTTTAATATCTTACATTCTCAAGAAACAAATCAGGACAAATTTTTCACATCCTTAAAAAAATTTAAAAATTGGTAAGGGTTCAAGTAATTTAGTTGTTAATTGTATATACACATGTTTGAATAAATTATGCATAAAATCTTTGATAAACTGTACAATAGAGCCATCATGCATAGAATCTTTTATATACATATTTCAAAACAGGCTCATAGTCCTGTCAACCTCTAGTTACTACACACACAATAAATTAAAAAACTGCTGAATTTCAGTTGATCATGATACCTAATAAATTAATACATATATATGTCATCAATGTTGTAAGCGTACCTCAAAAATAATTTGTCATCCACTAGAACATATAAAATCAACTTAAAAACACCGGCATTCCATGGGCTAACAGATAAAAGAGTATGAAGAAAATATTAAAGAAAAACATAACAGCGCGCACGGAATCTAAGTCTTACTTGGGTTCCAAGCAGGCCCTATTTTTCGCTAGCGTGTACAGGTGTGTCGAGTTGTCTACTTGAATGCACCCATAGCATACCTACCAACCCTTCCGAATAATCCAGAATATTTAGATTTTCTGGATTTTTAGGACCTGTAAATCAGTTCAGAATATTCAGATTTTTCAAAATTTCATTTATTTTTTAATTTTTTGTGCTAAAGACAAAGTAAGCTTATTTTATCATGTGCCGCGATTTGAGAGTTCACGTATTGTGTGTGTTGAATGACTGCATGATCGAGCAGCGAATTTGTATTCGCTTTTTGGTACAGCTTTACCGCGTGTTGCCAGTACTACACTGCCGCTGCAAGTGTGATTTCTTATTTCGAGGGGCATACTATGCTAAAAATTCCTAATTCTTATTTTCAAATGTTGGCAGGTATGCAATAGTGTTCCATCCCACAAGTTGTAAATAAATTTAAGAATCCTACTGTGCATCACAATACTCAACATCTACTAATTGAAACCAATAAGCTGGGTTCACAGTATGAAGTAAGCTGAAATACTTGCAAAAGGAAACATTTACAATTTACCATGGCAGCCATTTCTGCGGCAAGAACTTTTAAGAATTACAAACACATCACATTGTTTAATATGATTCAATCTCATTCTATTACTTCGCAGGATGAAACCGTTACAAATTTCAATCATCTGAAGAAATCACAAAGATTTATGCACACAAATAGACAGCACTAGGCCTAAAATGCTGGGTTCATGACAGGGATAACAGATTTTGTATTTCTGATATTCATGAAATAACTAACATAATAATCATTATAAAACTATGCAGCTTCATATCATAATGTACAATGTCAATAAATACAAGGAGCCCATGGCTTTTGAATAAAAAAAAACTAAATACAAGCATCCCTATTACCGGTACTATGAAGATAAAATGGAGAAAAAAAGAGGAATCACTAATGACATTTGGTTGTTGGTCTTCATGGCTTCTCTTTTGTTGGATTGAATGAAATTGTAGAAAATGTATATCCTACAGCTCACAGGACACTATTCAAACTGTATACCATCCAATTTTGGAAGAATGTGCAATATAGCAGTTGAAAGAATTACTTAAACACATATAATACTTATGAATGAGGTTCTGAATACTCTTATGAATAATAAAGTAAGTATTGCAATTTGCAAGAGTCCTTAAGGGAAGAAAAGCCAACAGTTGGCTCCAAATGTCTGACTATATGCATGCAATTTGGTCTTTACTTCAATTAGAAGGCTTTCAATGGATATTCAAATTTTTATTTTAGTATTCAATCATTACCCAGAACCTAAATCAGGAAGATAACATTGTTTAAATGTCAATATCCAATGCAATTGCAATTTTTTGTTGTTGAAGGGTTGAGGGCTTTGATTTTATAAAGTGTGCTGGGGGCTTAATAGATCTATAATGGCATTTTACTTTGAATACCTGAAGTCCAACAATAAATAGGGCAGTATTAAACAATTACTGAAGACAAGCAATAAGACAACCCTGGATATGAGCAAAATACTGAAGAGTAGAGATAATGTGGTAAATATCTATTGGATACACTGTATTTGAAAAGATATAAATATATTCCCTGTCACAATCACGAATTAGACCAACATAAAAATTGCTGTCAAGATATATTGCCTGACGAGGACAGCACGTTCACGTAAGTCTCAGCAAACCGCGGCAGGGTTCTGTTTTTTATAAGGTGGATTCGCAACCCACAACAGACACACAAAAAAAAAAATTTACACAGAGTTCTTTAATAAGCTCGTCTGGCTCTTGACAGTCTATATACATGTTCCTCTCTGTACATCATGCCTCTGGCATATGAAATGAAAGTTCAGAAAATGGAATGTTGCAGAAAAAAGAAGCACAGTAAACGACATATATTTCTAATACTTAGTTTCATCAAGGAAGTGATGCGAAAATAAATATATCATACACAAAATATGTTATACAATATCTTAGAGTAGCTCTTTTCATTTGAAACTTATACATTGTAGCATTAGACAATGTTACTGTAATTCAACATGTACCTTGTAAAATTGATTCTATTAACAACTCACTGAGGAAGCTGTACTACATGTACTAATACTTTGCTATTCTCACAAACGTTGACTTTCTGCTGAAGTACTAAACAGATACCACAAGATGATTATACAATGTTTGTTATTGAGGTAAATATATCAATTCAATGATAATCGCACATAAAATATCGCATTGTTTTCTAGGAGTACCAAAAAACATAATAAAATACAAGGTGAAAAATAGATAAATAGAACAATGCAATTGTGTCAAGGCTTTTTCTCAGGTGGGGACAAATACTGTTCACATACGGTATTATTTACCTTCATCGTTCTCTCGTCCATGATCTATAGATAGTTTTAATGTACATGTACCGTTGGCACTATATAGCTATGAAATATTACTTTATTTATTTATTATTTGATTTAGTATATTAATATAAATGCAAAAATCACAAAGTATACTATGCAATGCACATTATTTGTGTAGTAAATTCAGCCCATGATATAACATGCAGCAAAAGTCCAATGAAAAAGTATTTTAATTCACACAAATTATTTCTTGGCAATGATCACAGTACACTTTTATATTTTGATTACAGTTACATTCCATTAATGTACAATCATTGCACGTATCAAATATAATTTTGTACAACTACTATTCAATTGAAAGGAATGAATAACCTCATAATTAAGAAAGAATGTCTAAGATTTTGATAATGCTTTTGATACAGTAGTAAAACATACCAGAGACACAATTGCAAAATATTTCAGTTGAAATAAATCATTTGTGTCAATATCTAAATATTTGTCTACATTTAGAAAGAACTTCTTTTTTTATGCGAGGCAAAACCTATTGTGGCATCTGTAAGATAATGTCACCCTGTAATTATATCATTGTATCACTCATTCATGCCCATGATGTAATGAAGTGTTATATACATATTACAGTCAAACCTGCTTTAGTGACCACCTGTCTACAAAGACCACCTGTCTATAAAGACCACATTTTTTGTTTCCCTTGAAAATGGTTTCTCATTGAAACATGTACTAAAGGAACCTGTCTACAAAGACCACTTTTTATGTTTCCTTTGGGCGGTTGCTATAAAGACAAGTTTGACTATAAAATGAATTTGAATGATCACATATGCATGATGAGAATGGGCAGCTGATTCAAATGCCTCCTATTATTTAAATCTAAAGCAAGAACTCCAAGGAGCTGCTGGAAGAATTTTGTCCAAATTTCTCGTAAAAAAAAACTGGAGAGTTGTCAACAGTGTTGAAGACAATCATGAATGACCCTAACAGCACTGTACCCTAGCTCACGCTAGTACATCTTATCCTACCATGATGGCAAAATGTCACATGATATGTCACATAAGTCACCTGATTAGATACCTGATGATCACATGACAGAGCAGACAGAACTCCCAGCAGCTTGTGTTCTCTTGGACATGCCAGACTTGGCCACTCTCCTCTTAATACCTGCAGGAAAACAAGTGATCAATAAATACCAGTAAAATTATTAGGATTGCTGGCAATTATGCAACATTTTGAGAAACAATTATGCCCACATTCAATAACTATCTCTTGGACCACCACCCCCATGGATGCTACTTCTAGGGAACCTACCGCTAGTACAATCATCACTATGACAATTTCCTCTAGGACGTTTACCACTAGGACAACTATCCCTAGGACAATTTCCTGTAGGAAAATCACCCCTAGGACAATCACCCCTAGGAAACCTACTGCTAGGACAATCACCACTAGGACAACTTTCCCGAGAACAACTCCCCCTACAATGATAACCTTAAGGACCACTATCCCTAGGACAACTTACCACTAGAACAATTACCACAAGGACAATTACCACTAGGACATCTACCCAGAAAAACAAATTAAAGGGGTGCTCCTACAACAATTGCTCTCTGGTCAATCTCCTACACTAAAACAATATCTAACTTCAACCATGAAGATGAAACTATCCCTCACGCTATACCTAACCCTACACCTAAATCTAAAGCCCAGTTGAAACCCTAAACCTAACCCTATATCATTGAAAAAATAAAACCCGGAGTGATACGTCACTGGAGTGAATGTTAGATCACCTGTGAAGGAGGTACATGTATATGCAGGAATTCGAAAGCGAATCTTGTGCTTTTCTTATCGATATAAATGCAAAAAAACACTTATGATAATCTTCTGCGTACTTTGGTATTAACAATCTTATTTCATAAAGTGTTTTAAAAACATACCTTCTATGTAGACTTCACGAACGAACATGCCTCCTCCCATAGTTGAGCTGCAAGAAAGAAAGAATTTGTACTAAAAAATAGATTCATACACATAAGCATGAAACAG
Source organism: Strongylocentrotus droebachiensis (assembly GCA_035222895.1). NCBI lineage: Eukaryota > Metazoa > Echinodermata > Echinoidea > Camarodonta > Strongylocentrotidae > Strongylocentrotus > Strongylocentrotus droebachiensis. Next base: position 10,021 of record JAVYIG010013775.1, on the reverse strand, counting down.
AAATGAAAATAATGAGGACATTTTACAGGAAATTGGAAAATAAAGAGTGTTTGATATCAAAATGTTCAGAAAAATGTGGGCTTTCCAGGAAACACAAAGACTTAATTTTACCCAACACCCCATTGAAGTCAATGGCTAGTGAAACATCGACTTAACCCCACCCAACACCCCATTGAAATCAATGACTAGTGAAACATAGACTTAACTCCTCGAAGGCCCAAGTGCTCAGTGACACATAAACCACTTTTACTCAAAATGGCAAAAATGGAATTACGTCTTTGTGTCACTGACCCCTCAATATCTTACTTGTCTTTTCCAGGTCTGACGCCAGCCTCAAAGAGGGCATAGACCGGTCGATGATCCGAAGTCTTGATCTCTTCACAGCTGCTGTAGTGAATTAATGAGATGTCTGAAACTTTGCGACTCTTATACAATACCCGATCCTGTATGACACAAACAAAATAACAATAGCAAAATCAAAATACAGTACCATCATATATAACTGTTTATTGTAGAGAATCACCTCACCATGTCAATTTGCTGATCAGTTGTAATACTTATTTTCTACTGTTATATTTTTCTCATACGATTTGTATGCATTTTTATCTTATTTCTTAAAGTCAGGTTGATGGCTGTTTTGCAACTATCAATAAATATGCCACAACAATAATAATTATTATTACAATACCATAATAATGAGTATTTCTAAAGCCATATTGCCATTATGCAAAACACTCAAGGCAAATGTAGCAGTAAATTAACAAGATATGTTCTACATTTATAAAATATAGTGAAGTTCTGATACAGAGAAATTAGCATTCATCAAAAGAACTGAAGAAGCCCAATTATTCACAGTGAAAAGCTATTTATTGTGCTATTTCACCACTGCACTTGAGAAACTACCTCAACCAATTAAATCCAGTTGGCCTGGGGGGGGGGGGGGGGGGGGGCTTTGCACAAAACTTGTTATCAGTGACCAATGATAGTTTTTTTAATAAGCTACTGAAATCCTTGCTTCTGATTGGTTATCAGCAGATTTGTCACTGATTTTTGTCATTTGTCATTGAAAAAAGGCTTTGTGAAACAAGCCCCTGGTCTATGAAACACTTTGCTATTTTGGCTTATTTGTAGTGACACATTGTGACTTATATTTCCTGAACACATGGCTCTGCTTCTGTCTTTTGTACACAAATTTTTAATCATGTCCTTCCTTCCTGTGCATGTTCTGCACTTGTGTTTAAAAAAAAATCAACAGGTCATCTGGGCTAATGAAGACAGGGAATTTTTGTCTTTAACCAATGCAGCTTGCATTTCAATGGTGGGATTTATTTGAAAGAGAAATATAAAGACTATAATCATATCAAATGATCTTACTGTGTAAGAAGGAACTCTGGCCTTGGTGGATGTATCGTATATGTCCTCTCCAATGTCAAACTTGTACGTCGGCAGAAATTCAATTTTCCCTTCATGGAAGCCCTGAAATATTTCATCTGAGTAAAGAGGAACATGAAGCTGGTTATCATGAGTTTGCAAACTCACAAAAGTAGGAAATAGTGTGATATAAAATGCAGTCCGACTTTACATGCAAAGACTATACCACAGTAACAATACAAGCAAAGTGATTTTTAAAGACAATGTTAATGTGATCTATACAGCTTTCCTACTAGATTTGCATTACATTCGTAGCAACCAGAAGAAAGATAAATTCGGCCCGGAGTACAATCCTTTCAGTTTGGGCCATACATGTATGTTATCACAAATATAAATATATCGAAATTTGGACAGTATCTTAATGGCAGTTTTGAAGCCTGATCTTATAATGGATGCTTAAAGTATTATCATTCTTCTTAAACAGTGAGTTCCTTATTTGAATTTTGAGTAACTTATATCCATAATCCAATACCATATACACTGCATACAAATTCTATGTTTATATATTAAAACATAATGAATACACAAGGGGGAGAAAGAGAGAGAGAGAGAGAGAGAGAGAGTGAAGGTGAGAGGAAGAGAGCCAGAAAAACATAGAGGAGTCATAGAGGGAGAGAGAAACTAAAGAGAAGTTAGCCTATCCGATATGCGTTGGGCTATACAAATATATTAATCACGTTATGGAGACCGACATCGGCGCGGCCGTCAGCCCGAGCGCCTATCATTAGCGGTGCATGCGAAAAGTTTTATTTTGTTTTATGTACCCTGTTTCGTTTGTAGAAAATATACGAACCCCCTGTAAAGCTCTTTCATGAATATTTATGTAGCATGGACCAAAATAGGCCAATGAGCGATGAGGAACCTGGAGATGATATTTGATTGGTTGAATCAAAGTGATCGATCACCAAATAAGGCTAGTCTTATGAATCATCCATGAAATACGCGCGTCACACATACGATACACATTTATGAATAATGATGAGTTCACCAGTGATGATAGGCGCTCGGGCTGACGCCTGCGCTGATGCCAGTCTCCATAACGCTTTCAGAATATTTGCCATAAAGCCTGACGCATATCGCATAGGCTAAAGAGAGGTAGGAGGAGGGGAGAGAGAGAGAGAGAGAGAGAGAGAGAGGCAGAGAGGAATAGAGAAGGGAAGAGACAGAAGGATAGAGAGAAAGACAAAGACAAAGAGAAGTATAGGGAGGGGTTGAGAGAGAACTACTTTTAAAGAGAGAGAGAGGGAAAGAGAGGATTCGTCTTACTTCTCTGCATTGCTTTATTGAGTTGATCATACTGCAGCAGGATATCGTAATCATCTTTCATGCCTCTTCTAAGCTGATCTATCCAGCCTTCTATCCGGGCCTTGTTCTCGGCCAACCGAAAATTGAAGTCCCCACACCAGAACACACAGTCAAAGCGAGTTGTCACATCACCTATAGACAAACATCAATAATAATAATATTGGATATTTATAAAGCGCACATATCCACCATGCATGGTGCTCAAGGCGCTCCAACTATTACACCTGCTCTGCTAGGCAGCCAATTTTGGGCGCTCACAGCATTCAAGATATTCCTTCCTATCGGTACCCATTCAACACCTGGGTGGAGAGTGGCAAATGTAGATTAATATCTTGCCAAAGGACATTAGTGCCATGGCGGAACTCGAACCGCAGACCCTGTGATCCACAGTCTGGCGACTTATCCACTAGACCACAACACCTCTACTCATCTACGCAACACATCAATGCAATGACTCAACAAAAATCATGGACTTTCAGTAGCTCATGTCGCATCAGAATATTGTACCTTTTGTAATCTATGTACAAAACAATTAGAAACAGTATTTGCCCTTTGTTTTTATAATTTTTTTCAGAGTATTCATTAACATGGACGGCATATTGTGTACAGTGAAACCCATCTATAAAGACCACCCAAAGGAGACAAGAAAAGTGGTCTTTATGTACAGGTTCCTTTAGTACATGTTTCAATGAGAAACCATTTTCAAGGGAAACAACGAATGTGGTCTTTGTAGACAGGTGGTCTTTCCATACAGGTGGTCGTTAAAGCAGGTTTGACAGTATTATTAAATCCTGTCTGTACTAGTTTAGCCAGGGGGAATAAGACCTCCCTGCAAGGTCACTGGACAGGTGGTTATCTCATCAAATCAGCTTTCAATTAACATAAAAAAAAGAGGATCATGGGGACCAACAGGCACTGATTAGGCATTGTTTGCTATATAGAGGGCCCAAGTAGCTATAAGTGGTGCAGTGGGGCTTTAAACTTTGTCAGCTTACTGTGCTTCCGTACGTGTCTTACTGGAACAAGGAAGTAGATTGTCTTACTTGTAAGTACATTGAACTTCCTGGTTGGGGGTACTTTCTCCGGTAGACTGATGCCTTTCAAGATCTTCTCATAATCCAGCAGCCTCTCCTTCATGTTCTCATCTCCAGCTGTATTTAATACACAGAGAAAATAAAAGACAATGAATCATCAGGGCCCTGTGAAATCTTCTTCTTCTATACGTGCCATGTCCTTAGACGTTGGTGACCATGGAATGCCACAACCCCGGCCCCCCCACTCCGGGGTCGGAATGACCGCATGCGTGTTACCAAAATGTCTGGTAAAGGGGTACTTTTCGTGAGACAAAGTCCGGCCCGAGAATTGTAAGAAAAGGGGTGTATTTGACTTTTCACCTGGAGATTTCTTTAAAAAGGGGGTGTTTTTTTTTTTTCTCTCATCTCTTTGGACTCCTGAGAAAATTTTCTGAATTTTGGGGGTAAATTGAGCATTTTTCCGCATTTAGGGGGGTCTCCAAGGCCGGAAAAGCCTGCGAAAAGCCTGAGAAAGGGGGGTTTGGAAATGTTGGCAGTACTCAGATAGGGGGGGCTTTCAAAAAGAGGGAACGAGCATATGCATACCCTAAATAACACTGAGTTGGGGGGGGGGGGGCCGGGGCCACAACTCTCTGTCCCATATTCTATGAAATAATTCATTCTCCCCAAGATCAATTCCACTTTCAGAAATCCCACTCTAGCTCCTTATAAAGCTACTCATCCAGAAAACCATCCTTCTACCCCTACTCCTCCTCCCCTCTATTCTTCCAGCCAGTGCAAGATTTTCCAAACCATTCTTTTGAATAACGTGAAGCTCGGACATATCATACACTATAGCTTGGACTTGCCCTATTGTTAGTGTCATATTGAGGGTTCAATGACACAAAGACGTAACTCCATATTTTGCCAAAATTAGTATTTGATGTCAAAATGTTCAGAAAAATTTTCAGGAAACACAAAGACTTAACTCCACCCAACACTCCATTGTAGTCAATGGCTAGTGAAACATAGACTTAACTCCTTAATAATAATAATAACCTAATAGTCCACTCCAAATTTTATTAAACCGAAACGGAAATTCTTTTTGCCCAATTGATCGTGAGCCCGGCAGCCACGATCCTATTAAGTGCTCAGTTAAACATAAACCACTTTTTCTCAAAATGGCCAAAATGGAGTTACATCTTTGTGTCACTGACCCCTCGATATGCTCTTGGGCTGCCTATTACTTTGGGTCATATCCCCGAACAAACGGTCTCCATGATGAGTATCTGATACTTACACGTAAAGTGTGATACGATGAAGATAAATGACGTCCCAAAGAAATTGAAGCTGACAGCTATTGCACCCTGTAGTAAGACAAACAGAGAGAGAGCATTTGAAAGATGAATTTCTCATTGTCTCAAAATAATTATTATTGATATACACGCCACTTCACAACCTATTTCATTTCCATCATACTTCTTGCAAAAACATGAGGGTAAGAAAACAGGTACCCATGAATTTTGACCATAAAAATGATAAAAAATTTGATAAAAATGATAGGATTCCAATGGGGTAAGTAATAAACCAACCTTTGTTTTGATCATTGACCCTGGTCTTGTTGACACTCTTGATTCCTCAACAGCTGTCATGAAAACAAAAACAGAAAAAATATAACAGTGGGTTATTATTGCATAGCACTCAATCATCAGACTTAACTTTCTTGGTACTTCACTGCTATAGAGTACCGAAGCTGTGACGTCATAAAAATCAATTTTTTTGAATTTCTCAATTTTTTCTTCATTTTCCAAAAGAGCATAAAAATAATGTCCAAATGTCGAAAAACAATTGAATATGTTAAGTATTGGTTGAGATATGACCATCTGAATAAATAGATGTATAGGAACTCAGTGTTATATGCTCTGGCTCGTAATGTTGTTTTATTCAGATGGTCATATCTCAGCCAATACTTAACATATTCAATTGGTTTTCGCCATTCGGACATTATTTTTTATGTTCTTTCGGAAAATGAAGAAAAAATTGAGAAATTCAAAAAATAGATTTTTGATGATTTTTGATGATTTTTATTATCCTGTCTTTAGCAATGCTGCTATTATGACACTCAATAGCATTTTAAAGAAGAAATTCATTTCTGCCAAATACCCTGGTGCTATAATTGCATATATTCATGTACAAGCAGAAATGTGAATACAGTTTTAGAGTGGGAGATATGAACAAGTGGGAGATATGAATTAATATCAAATTGCTTTTACAGTCAAACCTGCTTTAGTGACCACCTGTCTACAAAGGCCACATTTAGAATTTCACTCTTGAATACATTTTATTTTAAGGCTACAAATGGCTCTCCATAATGTTCAAGTCCAACTTAGAGAGTTAAGTTCAACTTAGGATCTTTGAGAAACACTCCCCTGATGACACGATTGACACTTACGTGAGCAGAACCAGATGAGGTCCCTCCTGATGAAGACCACGCATTGCAGGACACCATGAGCTGCTGAGTGAAGCAGAACATGGGACGGTCCTAGGGTTTCCTGCAGACGAATCTCCCATTCAGCTCTATCAAGGAAGGAACAATCAGAATGTTTGGATATTTGTTTAGGAATTTCAGAACATGACAGACTTATTAAAGGCATCGTTTAACAATGTTAAATCTGAGATGCATGGCCCTACTGTGGTGTAATATAAGAGAATCTTTGTGAATTTGTAATTATATTATACAGTAATGGCTGTTATAGTTTTTTTTAAAGCATATTGTTAAATGTTAAATTGAAGCAATAAAACATATCAATAAAAAATATTAAAAAATCACAATGTTCAAATAGACCAGACATTTGGAATGCACTCCCTAGACATATTAAACAGTGTACATCTCTCTATTCATTTAAAGCTACACTAAAAAAACACATTATTTCACAATATAATGTATAAAGATAAAAATAAAAAAAATATATATAAAGCGTTCTTTGTAAAACTTTAGAAACTACATTAAATTTTGGTCTGACGTTTACATAGTAATACCGATGATTCAACATTTTGGCGCATGAGGACACTTGCACTTGCACACACACGCACCACTTGCACCCTTGTTTTTGTTTAGTTTCTCTCTTATTTCTATCATTATCGTATAATTAGTAGCCTTATAAAGATGAGATTCATATGCTAATTCTATAATTATTTATATTGAATCCAACTGTTTATATTCACATTTAATTGTAATATATATCATTTGAGTATCATGGCCCCCCTCTTCTTGTTACTTTGCCAATATTTCACAACTCATTTTTTTTCTTAGCTCGGTTGACCGTCTACTCAAGCTTTTGCTTATAACGGCGACCTTCTGCTTTCTTTCTTTATACACGCAATGGCCCAACGTATACATTTACTCTTACTCATGTATTATACATTTGTTTCTATATTTTGTATATTGTTTGCATACCTTATGTTTTATATAATTATCCATATTTGTTGTATAATTATTGATTTGTTTGATTGCAGAAAATAAAGTCTTTGAAATGAAATGAAATCTTCATTAGCCCAAATTTTCAAAGTAGCCCACTAATTAAAATACCCGATATAATTAGCCCGATAACAATTGCAAATAGCAGCATTGAATAGCTTTTGCTATTTCTTGGCTCCATCTACAACATGTTTACTTTTGGCCATGCCATAATTCAGTGTGACCATTGAATTTTTTTTTAATAGTAATAAATGAATGAATGAGTGATTGAATGATTGGATGAATGAATGAATGTGTGCATGAATGTATGAATGTGGGCTTGAATGAGTGATGGAATGAATAAACGAATGAGTGAATGTGTGATTAAATGATTGGATGAATAAATGATAGATGAAATGAATGATGGAATGAATGAATGAATGGTGGAATGAATGAATGAATAGATGGTTGAATGAATAAATGAATAGATGGTTGAATGAATGAATGAAATGAATGTGTGCATGGATGAATGAATGAATGTGAGCATGAATGAATGAATAAATGATGGAATGAATGAATGAATGAATGTGTGCGTGAATGAATAAATAAATGATGGAATGAATGAATGAATGAATGAATGAATTTGTGTGTGAATGATTGGATGAATAATGGAATGATGAATGAATGATGGAATGAATGAGAGATTGATTGCATGAATGAATGATGGAATGAATGAATAAATGAATGGTTGAATGAATGAATGAATGAATGAATGGTTGAATGAATGAATTATTGTATTCAAACTCACATATCAGGAGATGATTCCTGTGTGCCTATAACATAGACATCCTGCATGTACTCAATGTCTTCAGGAAGAAGCAGATCATCCAGGTTCTCAGGTATTTCCTGCAATAACAATTTGATGAAAGAAAACAAAAATTGTTTTTGTTTACTCATTTGTTTACTTGTTTGTTTGTGTTTGTAAATAATGTGCAACAATTAAAAGCCATTTTAAGTATCATCTGATCATCTGCTCAGGGCCAGAAAGGCATAAACTCTATGTTAAATTATACAAATTATTGAGGAGATCAGTGCTGACAGCTGCTAATTAATTTCCATCAGTCCCTGTAAGGAGAATCACAAACTGGTTTGTTGCTCCTCAGATAGTGTTACGCTTTTGTTTATGTTTGTTTGTTTGTTTTACCCGACTGCTATTAAAGAAAGCATGAGTATGCATGTATCACTAATCTATTCAAAAACAAAAGAAACAGAGCATTTCGCAAACGGGAAACAAATATTGTCTTAACACATATGATATGTTAAACCACCCAAAACACAGATCCCATTTAAAGCTCCACAGCACTAGTTTTGCCAGAAGGAATTAGGAAGTGCATGGGCACTGACAGGTGGTTAACATAAGAAAAAGAGGATCATGGGGGACCAATGGTCACTGATTAGGCATTGTATAGAGGGCGCAAGTAGCTATAAGTAGGCAGTGGGGCTTTAAAGCTCACCTTGTCTTCATGCATGTTCCACGTTGCAACAAAGATGCGTAGTCTCCTCTCTGGAAGATGGGAATCCAGTTCATCCTTGCCTAACAGAGATCCGCTATTACGCACCCCACCACTCAGGTAACTCCTAGATAAATAATAATAATAATATTCAGCTTTTATATAGCGCTTAATACATCTCAGACATCTCTAAGCGCTTTACAGGTATACTATTACCCCGGTCATTGGATTCAGTGCTTGCCTGCACACACTCACTGTGTGCACAATTTCCACTCCCTGGGGAGCATTCCAGCCAGGTGTTACTTGACGCTCAAAAACTGTTTGACCAACAATGACAGTCGCATCCTACCAGGTACCCATTTTAACACCTGGGTGGAGAGTAGCAAGTGTAGGTTAATATCTTGTTAGTGACGTGTTGGGATTCGAACCCTTGACCAACGCATCTCCAGTCAAGCGCCTTAAACCACTCGACCAAGACACTCCCACATTCTTAAAGATACATACAGTGTATATGTACATGTATGTAATAAATCCTTGCTCAAAGACTGAAAAGGTAGTACTGTACCTTTCTGAAAATGTGTAGATAATGACATGGTGAATAAAATACACAGGAGTGTTCCTTGATTGGATGTTTGGATTTGCCCAAAATCAAGTAACTTGGACAGCGTTTCATGAAACCGTCATAAGTACAAGTTCACTGACATCTCATTGAAACATGCGTTAACTTAATACATGCATTTCAATGGGATGTCGGTGAACATGATGGTTTCGTGAGACGACGCCCTGATGAATAAATAGAGATGATTTTACCTGTTGCCCTTTCTTGCACTCTTGTTGGTTAGTGTGTTGAGCAGCAGTGAGCTGGATGCCACAGACCTGTTGGTTTCAGACATGGACCCACCACTCAGTACTGACATCTCAGAGTTTCCAAAACTATCTTCCAAGTCATCATCCCTCTTGTAACTGGTCCGCAAGGAGGGCGACATGACGGTGCTTGGAAGCGGGGGCGGGGCACTGGCGTCGGTTATGGGGGAGAGACGTCCAGCCCTCAAGGAATCGGTTGGACTTGCAGCGCGCAGAACATCACTGTCTTCGTCATCTTCTATGTGCTGTAGTTTGTCTTTCAAATATTGCTTCAATTTCTCCTCATCTTCTTTATCGTCATCTTTTACCATATCTTCCTCATCACCAAGAACTGTTCTATTTGGCAATTCAACTTCTTTCCCCTCCTCCTCTAAATCTTCCCCTTTCAACTTTTCATCTCTTTTTGGAGGAACATTGCTTGCTCGAGCTTCGTAAGAGTC
>JAVYIG010013774.1:0-45182 GCA_035222895.1 Strongylocentrotus droebachiensis | reverse complement strand
TGAACATATATAACTGCTTGGGAAAATATAACTCCATTCTGTGGTCCGTAGAATGTTATATTACACCTCCTGCCAGTCAATATCTGTATAATTATGGAAAGCTGATCAACTAGAATTTAAAAAAAAAAGGAAAAATCTCATTTTCCACACCCATCCAAATTACGGTCGTAGTTGCGGTGGCAACATGGACCCGATCGGCTCGCCTATGTAAAGTGGCTGTGGCGATGAGCCGTGCTTTATTAATTCAAAGTCATCTGGAATTAGCAAACTTACCAGTCGATGACTTTTTAAGTCCGCAACTTCCAATCGGTATTTACGACTAACTATTTTTCAACCACTCTTTTTTTTTTTCACAGGACTTTTGTTTCTCCTTCATCTTTTTGTTCCCTGCCTACTTTTTTTCTATCTCTCTCTCTCTCTCTCTACCATTCCTCTCATTTTCTCTCCCTTTCTCGCCCTAACCCCTCTCCCTCCTCTCTCTCGTTCTAATACTTTCTCACACACAAACACACGCGCACCCTCATATCCATACACGCCCACACATACATTAACACACAGCTACTTACACTACCAACTCCCTTTTCCCTCCCCAACCGAGTTAAAACTTACATCCCGCAAAAGAACATGATGCAAAGAGCCCCTAACCTCGAGTCGAAGGGGGAGGGGGGGGGGGCACATATTTAGCAGGTGTTCACTAATAACAATATTCCACGTTAATAGCCCTTAATACATCAACGATGTCTCTAAGCATTTACAGATATATTACCCCAGTCATTGGATTCAGGCCTGCCTGCACACCATGTACATTCTCCACTTCCTGGTAAACGTTCCAGCCAGGCGTCATACAGACGCTCGCAATGCTGAGCAAACTACATTAAAGGTTAAATACAAAGTTTGGGGAAATTTTAAAAATTGGGTGGATGATTCTTTCCAATTTTTATATATTTGGATGCCCCTGTGGATATATTATAAGCACTAGGAAATTTAGCACCTAAAACACTTCTGCTTTCGAAAAAAATTGAATATAAACAATTTACCGGCCGGTGCTCCCGGTATCTTTGGATAAATGTCAAATAGCGCCTACGGCCGTACAATAGTAGCTGCGACCATGTAAATCTCAGAATACGTAGTTGTGATATATATTTTCCAAACGGGAATAGCTAATAGGTCGATTTTAGTCAAGCAACATCGTTTTAAAGCTTAATCATATTTTGGCCTTGAGAGGGAGCTATTTCCAATTTCATAACTTTAGCCCCGATTTGAAGCGCGAAAACGATCACTAAATATTTTTAGGATCGCATTTGCTTCCAATATTCATTCGAACCAAATTCATGAACCCATATACCAAAACTTTGTATTACCTTTAACATTCGCGTCCTACTGGGTGCCCATTTTAATAACACTCGGGTACGTGCATGGAGAGTGGCAAATGTAGATTAACGTCTTGCCAAAGGACGTTAGTGACGGGCTGGGATCCGAACCATCATCTATAAAAGTCGGGTGACTTATCTACTAGACCACATAATATCTCTAGTCTATCTACAATATCTCTAACCGCTTTACTGAATTACCATTACATTACCATTACATTATTATTACATAAATTAAGGATTCAGTTTCATAATATCAACACTACAGCATACTCACAACATACTCATTTTGAAGTAATTTCTCTGTTTAATAGTTTCCTTGCAGGTAAATAAAGGTGCTACGTGTATATTGTAGCTTCATACAGGCATGTATACAAAAACAAGTACAAAAGGAGATACCATTTATGAATAGAGATCATAATTATGCAAATATTTGTTTGATTCTTTTGTATATTATATGCATGTCAGTCAACATGCCATCAAACTCATGATACATTTCCCTAAATATTCAAAAATGAAACTACAGAAAGATCTTTCAGTTTTCCTGACATACAGTTAGCCTGATATAGAGTAGATTGTATACACATCAGAGCCCTGCTTCATAAAAAATTTCTCTCAGCCAATCATATGCCACAACTTCGGTAGCTTATAACAGTTATTGTTTCTTGTTTCAGTAGCTTATAACAGTTATTTGTACTTGTTTCAGTAGCTTATAACAGGTATTGTTACTTGTTTCAATAGCTTATAACAGTTATTGTTACTTGTTTCAGTAGCTTATAACAGGTATTGTTACTTGTTTCAATAGCTTATAACAGTTATTGTTACTTGTTTCAGTAGCTTATAACAGGTATTGTAACTTGTTTCGATAGCTTATAACAGGTATTGTTACTTGTTTCAATAGCTTATAACAGTTATTGTTACTTGTTTCAGTAGCTTATAACAGTTGTTACTTGTTTCAGTAGCTTATAACAGGTATTGTTACTTGTTTCAGTAGCTTATAACAGTTATCGTTACTTGTTTCAGTAGCTTATAACAGGTATTGTTACTTGTTTCAGTAGCTTATAACAGTTATCGTTACTTGTTATTGATAGCAAGTTTAGTGAAACAGGGCCCAGATCTTAGGGCAAAGATATCAATCACAAATATAAAAAAATTCTTATAAAGAAACAATATGTCAAGCACAATGTTAAATATATTCTTTAGAAAATGAAAATTAGTGGATTAATATAATTTTCCAACCAAAATTGGAATAACTACCAGGCCCGGTATTCAATTCAATATTTATGTCAGGTAGTAATTTATTCAGTTTCTGGCTTAGATAAGATACTTAGCCAACTTTGGTATTCCTTTCAAGCTTTTAGGCCAAGTATATACAACTTCCTAACTGACTTAAGCCAATTACTAATGAGGCCTTGATGCTGGCATATGGTTTTCATACGAGCTGCACGAAAGTATATCAGTGCATTTAATGAGATGTGACAAATGTACATTACTTTTATTGTCTAAGTAATGTCACATTGCTTATCAATAGGCGGTGTTACACAGAAAATCCCTTGAAAAATCCCTTAAAAATTCCCTTAAAAAATCCCTTGAAAAATCTTTTCAAGGGAAAATTTTCTTGCTTCATTAGAGGATTTTTAATGGGATAATTGATGACAGACAGCAATTAAGAAGATAACTAAAAATCAGGATTTTTGGCCTCTGTGTGACACTGCTTATTGTTTTGCTTTTACGCCGACTTGCTCAAGTAAAATACTTAGATGTGATCTGAATACCAAGCCAAATGCGAAGTAAAATACTTGCTTAATAGTTGTAATGAATGAAATACGGCCCGAGATATCAAAAACATACAACTGCAAAAGAAAATAATTTTAATAATTATTCGCCTGAACACTTTCCAATGCGCTTTTTTTCAAGGCATATACATGTATATATCTAAAGAAGATCCCATATACCGTACTTCAATCCCTTATAATATTTATTCCAACATTTTGAATAGAATCATTTCAAATGTTTTAAGTGACCATGATGGCCATCATTTCATTTTTTCATAATAAACACATTATGCTATAAATCCTTAAATGCTATAGATTGAAATTCTTTTAAATTCAAATCCAAATAATAAAAATGAATAAATCATATGTACTTTACATGTTCCTAATTTGCACATTTAAGTACATAAACTCATCTGTTGTGTACTTTAGCACAGACATAATAACCTTCTGGCTCTCAACAGTATATATCTTTATTGCTATCATAATGGCACTTGTTCAACAAATGTTATACCCTGCAAAACAGCTCCACTGTTACAAGTAAAGAAATCAGTAAATAAATAAATTCAACATTGTACATGTATATTCTCTCAGGAAAAAAATATTTGGAGGGCTGCAAAGTCTAGACTTTCACAAATTGAATCATCTAAAACTGCCACCCCCCCCCCCAAAAAAAAAAAATATATACATTTTATATATATATATATATACTTCATGGAAATGAATGAGCTGTTAGCTGGAAAGGTATTTGCATTTACTAAAAGTTGACAAAAAAAGGTTAACAATTATCTCTGTGCAAGAATCACCCTCATACATGTACTTCATTCTCTTATACAATACAGACATGTGAAGTACACTTGACTACACTCAATGTGTCATTTTATAATGCCACATTGCTTTTGCTTATTATCTCATTTGTTGAAAGTAAACCATGTTTCTAGTATAGGGTCTTTAACCAAGATAAATGCTTCATGGCTTCTTCACACCGTTTTGTCTTCTTTTGTTTCTAGAGATGGTTTACGGAACGGGTGAACAATCATGAAGGAGCTTCAATACTGCTCTGTATCCAACTAACGAATCACATCAAAGTAAATAGTATGCAGATATTCTGTATGAAGGCACAACTTTGAGAAGCGCAAACCATTACTTGCCAATTTTGTGTATCTGACTCAAATTCCTTACATTCAGAGCCTTAGATAAAATACCACGTACCGGTATACGCATGAGCACCAGGAATTATTTCATATTATTGTTTCATACAGTGTGAGTTGCCCAATCTGCTTTACATGCAGGAATATAAACATATGTTGTACTCTTACTACACTATTTGACAGGAGTGAACTGTCTTTCCAAATTAAGGTCTTTGCCACTATGGATTATGTAATGTATAACTTGACACGTATAAAGAGAGATGCCCAGTCTGCTTCACTACTACACTATCCAACATGAGTAAACCGTCTTTCTTACACAAGGTCTTTACCACTTAGGATTATCTAGTGTATGACTTGTCATGTGTAAGGTGAAAGGCCCAGTCTGCAAAAGTTATACATACCGCTACTACACTATTTGATGAGAGTAGGCCATCTCTCTAGTAAAGAGTCTTTACCACAGAATACCGGTTCACACATAACACAGTACCAGTAAACCCCCTCAAAGAAAAATGGCGTAGAAAAATATTATGCCATAAAGCACGTTACATTTCTGCATCTCATTATACAGATAAAAGTGAGCAGGCTATAACTATTAAACCCCTCTTGCTTTGTGCCGCTAGTTTTTTCACCTCCATTTAACTTTGTCACAGCATTATGTTAGGGGGCAGCTTGGGGCATCACGTGTGAAAGAGGCTGAACAAGGGTCATCTCTCGTATGGCTTTTCATGTGTAGCGTAAGATGTCCACTCTGTGGAAACCCCTTCCCGCACAGACCACACTCGTAAGGCTTCTCACCCGTGTGTGTTCGCATATGAGCCGTCAAAGTACTACTCTGTGCAAACCTATGCTCACAAACCGAACATTGGAACGGCCGATCGCCCGTGTGCGTCCTCATATGCGTGCTCAGACCCTGTTTCTGAATGAACCGCTTGTCGCAGACGGAACACTGGTAGTTCCTCTCGCCGGTGTGTATCTTCTGATGTTTCAGAAGGCTATCATCACGAGTGAAAGCTTTTTTGCAGACCGGACATTCAAAGGGCCTCTCGCCAGTGTGCGTCCTGAGGTGCTTGGTGAGCGTCTTCTTGCTGGTGAATGCTTTCTCGCACACTGAACATTTATACGGATTCTCCCCCGTGTGGTTGCGCATGTGAATCGTCAGAAGGCCACTCTGGGCGTACCTCTTGTCGCAGAGGGTACATTGGTAAGGCTTCTCACCCGTGTGGACTCGCATATGGGTGGACAGACCGGTGCTCTGGGCGAAGGCTTTCTTGCAGATGGTGCACTCGTACGGCTTCTCGCCGGTGTGGGTTCTTCTGTGGCTTCGGAGACTACTCAAGCGAGGGAAGAACTTCTCACAGTCTGGACACGCGTAAGGCTTCTTCCCTGTGTGGATCCTCATGTGCGTTACAAGCCCACTATTGTAGTAGAATCCCTTATTGCAGACAGAGCAGTTCATTGGGGCGTCACCGATGTGTGTTCCCATGTGCTCCGAAAGACTACTACCATGAGAGAATCTCTTTTTACATACGGAACATTGGAACGGCTGTTCTTTCGTGTGCGTCCTCATGTGGACCGCCAGACCTTCTGTGCGAGCGAAGGACGTCTCGCAGACAATGCACTGGTATGGTTTTTCCCCGCTGTGGATTGTCATATGCTTCCTGACACCACTGCGCTGAGCAAAGCTCTTAGGACACAATGTACATTGGAAAGGTTTCTCTCCTGTATGGGTTCTGATGTGGTCATCAAGGTTCCTAGAATGCTGAAAGCTTTTCCCGCAGAGAGAACACGTATAGCGCAGGTATTTTTTGTGGGTTGCAATGTGTTCTTTCAGGCAGTCACTCTGGGAAAACGTTTCTTTGCAAACTGAACACTGGTAAGATTGTGGCCCTAAGTGTGTCGTGATATGAACTGCGAGAGTACTTCTCTTGACATATCCTTTGTTGCAGACAGAGCACTTGAAAGGTTTTTCTCCTGGGTGGGTTTCCATGTGTTCCCGAAGCAGAGAGCTCTGGACAAATCCTTTACAACAAACGTGGCATGCGTAAGGTAAATCTTTTTCATGAGTTTTCACATGCTCTCTTAGGTGATCTTTGAAAGTAAATGCCACGTTGCAAATGCAACACTGATAACAAGATTCCCCTGTGTTGATGTCTGCATCCTCTGTACTTTTCGCGTTGGTGGTGCATGCGTCCCTCTCCGTAGTACAGCTGAGAAAAGGCTCTCCTAAGAGCTGAAGCAGTTTGCAGTCTACATCACATTCCAACTGGTCTTCTCTCTGTGTCCCTCCCTCCCTCTGTATCCGTCCTACAGTCTTCATAAGTGTAATCTGCATGACACCTGTAAAGAACAAGAATTAATAATCAGTAAAAACTTAAAAACACAATTTCTAGTTTTCAAGATTCAAGCTTTCCCATCCAAATATAATACAAACTGCATTTTCCTCATCAATTATGCATGCAATGTAGAAAATAACAGCACATAGTGCGTGTCTAGTCTACATTTTACTTTGCAAAAGCAAAGACAGCATTGACATCAAGTTAGTGTTGTAAGTCAGACGCTATGTTCGTGTTCGGTTCGGTTCGGCAGAGTTCGGCATCACGTAAAGGAGAAAAAAGTTGGGAAGTTTTTGAACTATCAAATATAAATTGGCAACTTTCTGATTATGTTGCAAGCAGGGAATCGTTTCTTGAAGCCGATTCCATGGCAGTCATATCTTTGTCCATGACCTACAGAGATGTCAGGAAATGGACAACCTGTTTCACAAAACCATGATCAGTGACAAATTCAAGATTACGATGCTATCGGCTAAAAAAATATATTCTTTGTCATAATCCATCAGATTTTATCCTGAACTATCAAAAGAGATTATGAAGCTTCATTTCATTCAGACTGTTTGGAAAAGTAAAAATCTAAAAGAGTGGTAGCACAAATTATACAATAGTCCTATTTGCACAAAAACATGTGTTATTAATCACATCTAAGAATGTATCAGCAATGATGAAACTCGAGGTTGCTTTAGGGACGAGGGAATGGAAACTTGCAAGTAAGAGGATAGCATAACTAATATCCAATCGAAAGAAGACCCTGATCCTATTTCTAGTTAAGAAAATTATGAAAACAAACTATTTTATTACTCACAACTTCAACATTCATTTATCAAATAGTCATCTAATATGATTTGTATCAAATTTATGCTTGAATATGGAAAATATCTAGAAAAAAACCTACACATAAATTTTCTTAATTTTCATGGGTCTATAATAGATAAAGACCAGTTATGGTCATGCAATTGCATTGTGCAAAACTTTGTGGAATCGATCAAAAAAGGTTGATCATCTAGCATATAAGTATTGGTGTGTACTGCAAGGTTCTGGAATCATCAAAATGATAAGAAATTTGGCCCAGTCTTGGTCAAGTAACAAGCACGGTACACAGAAAGATGTATATAGGGCTACACGAACATGTGGCGTAAAAATCTGTCCCAATTTTTATGCTGTTACATGACATATTAAGCATAAAGAATTTGAAGAACCATGCTTTTTAGGGAACATGTTTAATCTGATGTTCTTCGACACTTAATACACATAATACAAATGATAACGCTCACAAATTATTGTTCACCTCTTCCCAGAACTCAACTTTCTCTTTAAATAACATTTATCTTAGTTACCCGTTAAATCCTTTCACTGTACCTTCATTCACCGATGGAGAGGATGTATTGTGTATGTGGGTTTCACTCTCCTCCCATCCATTTGCTTCCATCCTTTCTTCCTTTATGAAGATTGTCTGATATTCCTCGTTCCCTCCGTCTGATGGATCCAGTATCAGCTCCTCCATTGGCTCCTCCTTGATTGATCTAAATCCGTTCAGCATCTCACCTGAATGAGAAAAAAAAGTTAGAAGTTAGATAAGTAATTGCTGTCTTCTTTGTGGGCCTTTAGTTGTGACTGTTTAACAGACGCGCCATGTTTTGACTGCAATGATCAGCGTCTTTTATCATGCTCATACTTTGCCAATCTTTTCCCAGTTAAATCTCCTAAATGGTTATGACATTAATAGATTGAATATTGCAATATTTATGTTTATGTGTTCCAGAGGTTTATTACCATCTCCAATTACATCAAAATTTATTTTAAATAGTAGCATACATAATTATAATACACGTAATGCTGTTGAATACCATCTGCCAAAAGTTAGAACTAATATTTCAAAGTTTACTATTTTTTATAAAGGTCCTACATACATAATTATAATACACGTAATGCTGTTGAATACCATCTGCCAAAAGTTAGAACTAATATTTCAAAGTTTACTATTTTTTATAAAGGTCCTCATCTATGGAGCACGATTCCAAACCATCTAAAGAATCAACCTTCCTTAAATAGTTTTAAACGTTCCTTTCGATTGTTTTTATCAAATTTGTACTCAACAACCTGAATATCATAGTATATATATATATGTTATTTGTTTGTATAATGTTTTCCTTTTCCGTTTTACTGTTTCTACCTGCTTTCTTTTTCTTCTTAGTGTTATGTTAATTACGTACTTGTTTAGGGGTCAACGTTTAACAAGGCTAAATGCTCTTTTTTGTTGACCCCTCATTCAACATAAATTTGCTTTCTTAACTAGTTTCCTTGTTAGTTTCCTTGTTAATTTTATTGTATTCATATTATCTGTAATGTTACCCTTCTACATGTATTTATATATATATATATATTTTTTTAATACTATGTATGTATTGTATATGTTTTTTATGAAGAATGAAATAAATACCATACCATACCATTTTTATTTAATTCAACCGTTATTATATAGGTATTTTATTTGTATTTGTATTTATTAACATTTATTTCCTTCTCAACAGTACAATATGAAACACAATGTATATGATATATGTAACAATTATTTCAACATAGAATATACAGTAAATAATTCAGATACGGAAGGAGGCGAAAACCCGGAAAGCATAGCTTGAGTTGGGAACGCCCATAATAAATTAACACAGTTACCGAGAGAACATTATAGATATTATTATGAAAATTACATTTTATATAACAGAACGTTGATAGGAAAGAAAAAATAGTAAATGGAAGAGAGAAAGAAAAAAAAATTAGGAGAGATTTAAGTATAGGAAGGCATGTTCACTTATCAAGAGAAAGTTAACTCAATTTGGCTGTGCATGTGTCTGCGATTACATCATAAAAATAACGAAGTACTACAATTTTAAATATAAACCATGTACATGAAGCTAGAAATCCCCTCAAACAGTCTTACCTTGTTGAAATGATAACACGGCTGCTGTCTCCATCATGATCTCATCCGATCTTGATATCGCTGCCATACTCAATGTTCTTTCATTCTAGCGACAGGCACTGATCCTTTCTTGATCTTTCTCACACCGACATCCTGTACAAGAAATATCAAAAATTAAAACTAGATGGATCTTTGACATATTTGACTGCACAAAGTCGAAAATGATGCCTCTGCCATAGAGCGATTTTACAAACCAAAACGGAAGCAATTTTTTAAATTAAAGTTTGATTGTAATCCATAACAGGTTCTCAGAAATCAGATTATCGTGATTACAAGCTATTTTTCATACATGGCTCTGCAAGAGTCCTGAGTTTGATAGTACTAATCCATCTGTCGGTTCTAGTGATAATGCTTTCACAAGCTATTTATAGGCATACATAATAATGAGCTCGTGATCTTTGACCTCGTGACCCTAAACTCTGATCAGTTCATTGGCTCTGCAAGATACATACATGTTTTGAGTTTGATGGTAATCCATCAATCAGTTCTTGAGATAACGCGATCATAAGCTATTTTTGCATATATAATGAGCCCTTTGACCTTGTATCTTGTGGCCCCAAAATCGAATAAGTTCATTGGCTCTGCAAGATACATACATGAGTTTGACCCAAGTTTGGCAAGTACCACTTCCACTTTCCACTTCTGATAAGCGCCCCTTTTCCTTTGACAAGTTCCCATTTTCCTTTGCAATAGTGTCCATTTTACATTTTCATAAGCGCCTGTTTAATCTCAAGTTCCCCTTTTCACGTACGAGAAGCCCCCCTTTTCACTTTTGATAAGCGCCCCCTTCATCTCTGATAATTGCCCTATTCAAATCTGAGAGGTTCCTTTTTTGCTTTTACAAGTTCCCCTTATCCTTTGTAAAAAGTGCCCCTTCCCCTTTTTAACACAGATAAGCGCACCTTATATTTTCACGTGCGCCCTTTCCTTTTTAATAAGTGCCCCTTTTCCATATAAGTGCCCCCATTTAAAAAAGAGACCCTTTCCCTTCTCATAAATGCCCCTTATCATCAATGAAAATAGTTCCTTTTCATTCTCATAAGTACTCCTTTTTATCTCTTGTAAATGACCCTATTCAATTATGAGAGATACTGGTTTTACTTTGACAAGTGCCCCTTCCCCTCCTGATAAGTGCTCTTTTCATCTCTTATAAATGCCCCTTTTATTTTGACACATCCTCCTTTTACTTCCTAATAAGTGCTCTTTTTCTTTCTTATAAGTGCCCCTTTCCCTTCTCATAATTACCCTTTTTCATCTTTAATACCTTCTGAACCTTCTGAATTTGGAGTCAGCAGGGCGGTATTCCGCATGTCGCTAACTTGTATGGCAGGTGGTGCATGCTAAAGTGTGTTTCTGAAGTTCTCAACAGATGTGGCTATTACAGACTGCTGGTCGAGGGCGTTTTATGCTCGTCCAGTTCTTGGGAAAAAGGAGTATATACGTCCTTTCTGGCAAAGGGGATTTCTATTGAGCATTAGTGGTTTCTTCTTAACCTTGACCTTGTTGATACTTGTATGTAGTCCTCTTGCTTTAGGCCCACCTTTCTCTTGTTGATTTTGTACACCATAACAAACGACTTTTTTCCCACTTGCACTTCCCCCTTCTCATAAAAGCCCCTTTTTACCTCCGATAAATGCCCCTATTAAAATCTGATCGGTGCCCTTTTTCTTTTAACAAATGCACATTTCCCTTTATCATTAGTGCCCCTTTTTAATTCTCATAAGTTCCTCTTTTCATGTATGGTCAGTGCCCCTTTTCAGATGCTATAAGTGCCCCTTTTCACATCTGCCAATTACCCTTTTAACAATAATATTTGCCCCTTTTTCCTTTCTAATCAGGAACCTATTCCTTTTTCATAAATGCCCCTTTTCACTTCTTATCATTGCCCCTATCAAAATATGATGGTTGCCTCTTTTCCGTCGACAAATGCCTATTTCCAATTCTCATAAAATCCCTTTTCATCCCTGGTGCGTGCCTCTTTTTTTGACAGGTGCTCCTTTTGTTTTCTAATAAGTGTCCCTTTTTCCTCTCATCATTAAACATGCCCTTAATTTTAAGTGACTAAGACTAAGAGTAATTTCCCCCAAACCTACAAAGAAAAAATAGACTAGACTAGATCTAGATCTAGATCTAAAAGTTAGGTCTAGATCTAGATCTAATCTAGAGTCTAGACTCCAAACAGATAAGAAAATTGATACGAAAGGGGTAAGAAATATAATCAATCATGACTGTTATTGGAACAACTTTAGAATACCCCACCATGCGAATTGAAGGTTTTTTTTTTGGTCCGCCAACCCAACGCTTCAACTTGTTAAAGTAGTACTACAACTTGGTGCCGAGATATAGTCTTGAATGGAAATCCCAATCGTGCCGCGAACGTGCCAACGAGCCAACATGAGTTGAGAGACTTGAAATTAAATCGCCAACGTGCCAACGAGCCAACGAGCCATAGTTGAGAGACTTGAAGTTATATCGCCAACGTGCCAACGTGCCAACGAGCCAACATATGAGTTGAGAGTCTTGAATTTTATATCGCCAACGTGCCAACGAGCCAAGATGAGTTGAGAGTCTTGAAGCTATATCGCCAACGTGCCAACATGAGTTGAGAGACTTGAATATATATCGCCAACGTGCCAACGAGCCAACATGAGTTGAGAGTCTTGAAGTTATATCGCCAACGTGCCAACATGAGTTGAGAGACTTGAATATATATCGCCAACGTGCCAACGAGCCAACATGAGTTGAGAGACTTGAAGTTAAATCGCCAACGTGCCAACGAGCCAACATATGAGTTGAGAGTCTTGAATTTATATCGCCAACGTGCCAACATGCCAACGAGCCAACATGAGTTGAGAGTCTTGAAGTTATATCGCCAACGTGCCAACGAGCCAACATGAGTTGAGAGACTTGAATATATATCGCCAACGTGCCAACGTGCCAACGAGCCAACATGAGTTGAGAGACTTGAATTTATATCGCCAACGTGCCAACGAGCCAACATGAGTTGAGAGACTTGAATTTATATCGCCAACGGGCCAACGAGCCAACATGAGTTGAGAGACTTGAAGTTAAATCGCCAACGTGCCAACGTGCCAACGAGCCAACATGAGTTGAGAGACGTGAATTTATATCGCCAACGTGCCAACGTGCCAACAAGCCGAGAGACTTGAAGTTAAATCGCCAACGTGCCAACGAGCCAACATGAGTTGAGAGACTTGAATTTATATCGCCAACGTGCCAACGTGCCAACGTGCCAACGAGCCATAGTTGAGAGACTTGAATTTAAATCGCCATCGTCTTGGAAAAGGGCTTATGAGAATGAAAAGAGAGACTGTTTTCATAGATGAAAAGGAGACTGTTTTCATAGATGAAAAGGAGACTGTTTTCATAGATGAAAAAGGGCATTTATGAGAAAGGGAAGGGGCTCTTTTTTAAATGGGGGCGCTTATTAGAAAGGAAAGGGCGCACATGTGAAGATAAAAGGTGCGCTATCAGATTTGAATAGGGCAATTATCAGAGGTGAAAAGGGGCGCTTGTCGTATCTGAAAAGGGGCACTTAAATTATTACAGATTATAAAGGGCACTTATGAGAATGGAAAATGAACACTTATTGCAAAATAAAATGGGAACTTGTTGAACGAAAAGGGGTACGTGTAAAGAAGAGGGGGCACTTTTAAAAATTAATAGGGGCACTTTTCCAAGTAAAAGGGGCACTTAATTCTTACAAAGTTAGAAGGGCACTTTTCCTGTTTTAAAAGGGGCACTTTTGGAGAACTTGATAAAGTGGGGGGGGGGGGGGCACTGTGCCCCCCTCCCGGAAGCGCCGCCTCTGATAAACATAGATACAACCATCACACATAATTATGTTTATATACTTTTATAAACGGAAAGTTTCGCTTGTACCAGTAAAATATTCGTCTAATAGTAAAATATCCTAAGCACTAAATGACTAATCGAAACTGTTTTATACTCGACCAAATGTAAAACGTTTTGTTAACTATAAAGGTCAGCCGATATTCATCCTATTTCATATACAATCATATGAACGAATTATCTCATGACTGCTCTCCTCATTTGGTAAGTGGGTTATTTACATAATATGTTTGCCATTTTCTCTGTTATTTCTCTGTTTTGGTTTACAAAATATTAACGCTGTTGATTTCTTCAACTGCAAGCTTGACTGCTGATACTGAGTGATAAGTTATACTTATAATGATAGTGAAACAAGGCATTTCCAGAATCTGTAGTAGTACCTAGTAGTTGTACTACTACTACTACTACTAAAGTTCAAAGCTTGCGCGCTTCGCGCGAGAGGGGAAAACTGCTTTCAGACACGGATTAAGAGTCGAGAATGGTACAACGAATCGTCTTCTTTCTCTAAGAATTTATTGAAACGTCAAAGCTTGCGCGCTTCGCGCGAGAGGGGGGGGGGGAAATGATTTCAGACAAGGATTAGGAGTCGAGAATGGTGCAATGAATCTTTTTTTTTTCTAATAATTTCTGAAAAGTCAAAGCTTCCGCGCTTCGCGTGGGTTTTCTATATCCATCGCTCCTTATGTATTTGTTTGTTTAAAACTTCTTTTTCTAATTTCCTTATGTTATTCTTTGTTTCTCTTTCTTTTCCATTCCCATTTTGCTTATTAGCACCTGTCTTTCCTTATGGTATTTTTTATTTCCTCCTTCTTTTATATTTTCTTTCCATATTATTTTGTTTAATCTTCCATTTCTATCTTTCCACAAGTGTTTCTTTGTTTTAAACACCGAAGGACACCCGGTCCCCTACACCCTAGGCACCGTAGTTTGCGTTACCCTAACTCTCACCCTAACTCTAACCCTAGGACACCGGGTCCCGCTTCACCCTAGGACACCGGGTCCCGCGTCACCCTAGGACACCGGGTCCCGCGTCACCCTAGGACACCGGAGTTCGCGTTACCCTAACTCTCACCCTAACCCTAACCCTAGGACACCGGGTCCCGCTTCACCCTAGGACACCGGGTCCCGCGTCAACCTAGGACACCGGAGTTTGCGTTACCCTAACTCTCACCCTAACCCTAACCCTAGGACACCGGGTCCCGCTTCACCCTAGGACACCGGGTCCCGCGTCACCCTAGGACACCGGGTCCCGCGTCACCCTAGGACACCGGAGTTTGCGTTACCCTAACTCTCACCCTAACCCTAACCCTAGGACACCGGATCCCGCATCACCCTAGGACACCGGGTCCCGCGTCACCCTAGGACACCGGGTCCCGCGTCACCCTAGGAAACCGGGTCCCGCGTCACCCTAGGACACCGGAGTTTGCGTTACCCTAACTCTCACCCTAACCCTAACCCTAGGACACCGGATCCCGCATCACCCTAGGACACCGGGTCCCGTGTCACCCTAGGACACCGGGTCCCGCGTCACCCTAGGACACCGGGTCCCGCGTCACCCTAGGACACCGGAGTTTGCGTTACCCTAACTCTCACCCTAACCCTAACCCTAGGACACCGGGTCCCGCTTCACCCTAGGACACCGGGTCCCGCGTCACCCTAGGACACCGGAGTTTGCGTTACCCTAGACCGAAAACTTCAGTCTCTCTAATCGTCGGTTGTTCCACTGAGACTACGTCTGGCTCCACTAGACCTCCGATTATAGAGACTGAAGTCTGGGGACCTCTTTCTGTGAGGGACTGTACGGAACAAATGGTTCGGTTCGGCAGGACCGCGATGAATGAGATATGCTACGAGATTTTCACTCTTTACATCCTCACACATGCTGCAATATGACAATAATTAGAGTCTAATTAAAAATAACATATATATAGCTTATTTGACTTACGATAGCTTGCTCATTTAGATCCTAAATTAATGATTAATCCGAGAAAGTCTCGTCGTCAACATTATCCGTCTTGGTTTTAGTTGATGAATATTATTTTTTTCTTTTCGAACGTCCAATAGCTACCGTAGCTACATACGAGTCGGCCCGGCTTGACCAACGAACTCCCACAAAACGAGTGCTCTGATTGGCCATTGGCTATGTTTTGGTAGGTGGACCCGGAAATATATCGGCCGCTGGGTAATATTTCGAATGCATGAACGTAAGTGCTTCGCGGTTCTGAGGAACAAATTGGATAATTCATATAAGTAAGTCCGAAAATTTCACATTCTATAATAGGTTAGCAAATTTTGAAAACTGTAATTAGGAGATATATAGACCGACCTAATTTACATCTGATTTAGAAATCAGGAAATTAGATCTAAATAAAGAAAATCGGGGGAGAAATGTCGGTAACGAAAAGCTGTTACGCTGTGGCTCTAATTTACCCCCACGGTACGAGATCTCTGGGTTGCCATCTGTATTGGGAAATGACAACAAATGTCAGTTTTATTAAAGAAATGACCCAAATCAGATGGTTATTGCTGTCTAGCGTTACCCTAACTCTCACCCTAACCCTAACCCTAGGACACCGGGTCCCGCTTCACCCTGGGACACCGGGTCCCGCGTCACCCTAGGACACCGGGCCCCGCGTCACCCTAGGACACCGGAGTTCGCGTTACCCTAACTCTCACCCTAACCCTTACCCTAGGACACCGGGTCCCGCTTCACCCTAGGACACCGGGTCCCGCGTCACCCTAGGACACCGGAGTTTGCGTTACCCTAACTCTCACCCTAACCCTAACCCTAGGACACCGGATCCCGCATCACCCTAGGACACCGGGTCCCGCGTCACCCTAGGACACCGGAGTTTGCGTTACCCTAACTCTCACCCTAACCCTAACCCTAACCCTAGGACACCGGGTCCCGCGTCACCCTAGGACACCGGATCCCGCATCACCCTAGGACACCGGGTCCCACGTCACCCTAGGACACCGGAGTTTGCGTTACCCTAACTCTCACCCTAACCCTAACCCTAGGACACCGGGTCCCGCTTCACCCTAGGACACCGGGTCCCGCGTCACCCTAGGACACCG
Source organism: Strongylocentrotus droebachiensis (assembly GCA_035222895.1). Classification (NCBI taxonomy): domain Eukaryota; kingdom Metazoa; phylum Echinodermata; class Echinoidea; order Camarodonta; family Strongylocentrotidae; genus Strongylocentrotus; species Strongylocentrotus droebachiensis. The sequence goes on along the minus strand of JAVYIG010013774.1, from coordinate 28,625 downwards.
GGTCCCGCGTTACCCTAGGACACCGGAGTTCGCGTTACCCTAACTCTCACCCTAACCCTTACCCTAGGACACCGGGTCCCGCTTCACCCTAGGACACCGGGTCCCGCGTCACCCTAGGACACCGGAGTTTGCGTTACCCTAACTCTCACCCTAACCCTAACCCTAGGACACCGGATCCCGCATCACCCTAGGACACCGGGTCCCGCGTCACCCTAGGACACCGGGTCCCGCGTCACCCTAGGACACCGGAGTTTGCGTTACCCTAACTCTCACCCTAACCCTAACCCTAACCCTAGGACACCGGGTCCCGCGTCACCCTAGGACACCGGATCCCGCATCACCCTAGGACACCGGGTCCCACGTCACCCTAGGACACCGGGTCCCGCGTCACCCTAGGACACCAGAGTTTGCGTTACCCTAACTCTCACCCTAACCCTAACCCTAGGACATCAGGTACCGCGTGACCCTAGGACACCGGAGCCCCGGAGTTTGTATTACCCTAACTCTCACCCTAACCCTAACCCTAGGACACCGGATCCCGCGCCACCCTAGGACACCGGGTCCCGCGTCACCCTAGGACACCGGGTCCCGCGCCACCCTAGGACACTGGAGTTTGCGTTACTAACTCTCACCCTAACCCTATATAGGACACCGGGTCCCATTTCTGTTTGATTTTCTTCTTCTTTTGCAGTTTTACAAATATATAACAAACAAAACATTTTATACATGACAAAATAGTATATGTAAAACAAAGTAAGGTTGGCTGTAAGTAATCAGAAACATCAATCAGTTTTTATTGCTTGATTTTCTTTTTCTTTTTCAGTTTTACAAATATATAACAAACAAATCGCATTGAACATTTATACATGACAAAAGATTAAACAAAGTAAGGTTGGCCGTAACTAATCGAAAACATCAAACAGGAGGGTTGACAAAGTAAGCAAAGCTTGATAGCATGACTACCCTCAATGGATACATAATAATACAATATGGAGACAAAAATATTGGTAAAATGGAAAAAAAGAGAGAGGGAGAAAAAAGGGGGAAAACAGAATTAGGAGGGGGTGTACATCAAAATGTACAGATTTTTGTGGTAGATGGATTTCTATTGATATATTATGGTTATAGTATATTATTCCTCTTTTCCCCTTTTCTTGTTTTCAATTTGTTTTACCCACGACCACTTCTTCTTCTTTTTCTTCTCCTTTGATCTTCATCTTCTCAATTAAACCACAAAGATATTTATGGTTTTCTTTGAAAGCGTCACTGTGCAACACTCTCTAACAGTGATTAACAGTAAATTCTCCCAACGTTTTTTTCTCTGAAACTAAGACATAAATCAGGCTTTATAAAATCTTAACACTATATTGAGCCAATTCATTGCTTTGCTGATTTACATTCACCTAACGGTTACCATATGCGCATGCGCACCCTTATTATTATCATTATCATGTAGTATTATTCCTCAATCAATTCCCCTTTCTTTTGTTTTCAATTTGTTTTACCCACGACCACTAGGCCCTATTAATTGTTCTCCGATCTTTATCTTCTCCCATTTCTCTTATTCTTCTTTTTTTATATTATCAATAATGATAATATTAATAATAATAATGATAATAATTCTCTTTCTCAATATCTCTCTTCGGACTATAGACTCTTTCTATTGTTCTGTACTTCATTCCTCTCTCCTTTGACGACTTTGCCGGGATTGGGTTGTCTGCCAACGATCCAACGATGTCCGCACTGTGTGACGTCAGCACCCCCTGTGCGTATAGCACATCGTTGGCTCTCACCAAGAAGGTAACTTTATTGCTCTCAACAAAACTTTGCCGAGATTGTTTTGCCTGCCAACGGTCCTACGATGTTCAACGAGGCGCAGGAGGGGGGGGGGGGGGGGGGGGGGGGGGGGGGTATAAGAGTCTGTAATGATACATTAAAGGTACTATGTCCCATTTGCAGGCCAAAAAAATGAATAAGTTAAATTCCAACTGCATTTGAAAGATAATACTAATCAGAACTTCCCTAAAAAAGGTGGGGCTTGAAAATGTCTTCAAGTGGGAAAATAACGACTATTACCTAGTTATCAAATCGACTTTAGGGCTATAGAGCCCAAAAGTAATAGTCTTGATTTTCAGACAATTGTACCGAATGGTCATACGTTTTATGCTGCGCAAAGATTCAATCAGTTTAATCTTGGCCATCATGAGTGGGTTATTGATGTAGGCAAATGCTCATGTACCCTTTACAACTCTTTTCATGTATGTTATTACCAAAGAAGAAAAAAAGCCAGTCATAGTCACTCAATAGTGTCTGACAGTGAAGTCTAGCAAGTAAACGGGTTTCCATGCATAATTTGAATATGAGGACACTGCTAACGTTTAAATTTCACAGATATATACATGACATATTCATAATTCCTGCAAAGTTCTACAGAATTTGAGGTTGGCTGCAAAAGGGACATAGTACCTTTAACAAATCGTCTTCTTTCTCTAATAATTAATGAAAGCTAAAACCTTCCGCGCTTTGCGCGGGGGGAGGGGGGGGGGGCCGATTAATGAAACACCAAAGCTTCCACGCTGCATGCGCGGGAGCTAGGGGAAACCTGACTTCAGACAAGGATTATATAAGACTCTTAAGAGTCGACAATGGTACAACGAATCGTCTTCTTTCTCTAATAATTCAATGAAAGGTCAAAGCTTGCGTGCTTCGCGCGAGAGCAGGGGGGGGGGGGGGGGGGGTTGGGGAACTGAATTTCTTCCCCCTTTACTTTTACTTTTAGGCTACCTATTTCCTATATTATTTTCGTTTGGCAATGAGGGACGGGGGGCCAACGTGCCAACGCGCCAACGCACCTTATTTCCTTTCTTTTTTTGCCATGTAAAGGACACCATAAATTCCCGATTTTCTTTTTCCACTTTACTTTTAGGCCACTTTTCGACAGTAGTTACATTGATTTCTGACGATTTTCAAGCAATATCAAGGGTAAAACATTACAACTAAGGTGAGAACATCTTTAACAAACTATAAATAAAATACTTTGATGTGTAAGAGGTAATAGGAAGGAGTTAAAACATAACAAATAACCATAGATCTATTTCCATTCTCGAGTTGATGCGATGGCAAATTCAGAAACTGGTCACGAATACGAAAGGAAGGGACTACACTAAATTGGTACGTTGGCGCGTTGGCGACCAACGGACATACTACGTTTGGGTGGGGTATTCTAAAGTTAAGCCCTGTTATTTGAACAATTGGTGAAGATTAAGTTGATTTTTGGAATGTTTCAGTAGGCCGCAGTAACGGGTCAAGAATGGATACAAAAGTACACTAGCGCCCCCCCCCCCCCCCACCTCTGCCACGCCCATCTTAAAAATTAAAAGCGGCAAGTGATAATAATAAAAACAGAAGCAATCCAAAGACCAAATAGATCTAGGTCTAGATCTAAATTGTCAAATAAACTTGACACAACATCAAAATTATACGCTCCACGAACGCAAACGCAGCCGAACGGGCACCCAATCAGGCGAGCAAGGCCTACGGACGGGGAGCGAAGCCAGGCCCGAAAGTCTAAAGCTAGCTGTGCAGAATGAGAAGGCACGGCAGATATTCACACATGCATGATACGACCGTTTCTCGTTTATATACTCCCAGACGGAACGGCGTTTTCACTAAAGTTTACATCATAATCACTGCCTGAAATACTAATTAACCAATAATGAGACAAACAAAGTGAATGCAAGAGTACGAACTCACCCATTTAATGCTTTCTTGATCTTGTTTACGCTTTGAAAACGACATCCGGAAACAGTGCAAAATTGAGCACTAGGGAGGCTAGCTATACGATTTCACCAAATGATAGCGTCTGCAAAGAATCAAAGAAAAAAGGAAAATACAAACTGTGTACATGGCAACGTTGGTTGGTGCACTATCAATTATTTACATTTTTCATTCATGTACCGTATCTGTTTATTTTTCATTTATTTATGTTTGTATTTTTGTCTATTTATCTGCCTGCATGCTTAAACATGAAATAAAGGAAAATGAATGGCTTTGGTTGATGCAATGTCAGGAAGTGTAAATATATGATTTTCCTTTTATATTCACATTAATTAATTTAGTATATGTTTTAGATATTCAATAAATATTTATGCATTTATGCATTTTGTTTTCATTAATTATTAATCCATTTTATTTCATTATTTATTTATGTATTTATCCATTCATTCAGTCATTTTTTTTCTTGTCTCTTTAGTTATCAATGTATCAAAGAAATTTGATGATTTCTGTAAAGATTGAATGTCATATCTTTTTTTCTTCTTTTTTTTTGTTCAACAAAGAGGAAGATAGAGGGGGGGGGGGGCGGATAAAGGGATAACCTGAATTTCAAATAGATAACACGAGGTACAGAACATGTAAGAAGAGCCTAAACTTAAATATGTATTCAATTACATTGTACTCTGATTTCTCTTTATTCGTACAGGTACGTTGTAAAATAGTTGGTAAGAACCCTCCTAGCTCACACTATGAACATGACAGACAAAGCCAGCGGACAAAATATACAGTTCCTCAGGTAGACAAAGGAACATCTCTTCACTGCTATTATGTAGAAAGGTGAATATGCATGTGACACCTGTTCTACACATTTTTACATAATAGCAGTGAAGGGATGTTCCTTTGTCTACCTGGGGAACTGTATATTTTGTCCGCTTTCTTTGTCATTCATATTCATAGTGTCATGACGTGCAAATTGTCCATGTATATAGCTCGCAACTGCCTTCAACTTTCTTCTCTTGTATTCTTCACCCTTTCCTCCTCGTTCATTTCCCCTCCCCCCTTCGGCTTATGCACAATTAATATTCAGGAAGCATATTGTACATATTGTAATGTAACATCTCTTTATATTCATCATATCAAATTTTATCTTAGTTTTTAGCCTCTCTTGCACATCCTTGCAACTGTTCCATTTTCTTTTCCAACATGTTCATTAATTGTAATTGTCTTTGGTTATATATACTATAATTCCCAAACCATCAGTACACTTACAGGGAAATCTAACCATAACAGACAACTAAATTAAGCAGGAAAAATCAGAGGAGTAGACTGGTAATAGTGTGAATGAAATCAGACCAAGAAAAAGAAAGTAATGAATTTATGAAAGTTGTAATTCCTTATATAGGCCTATGTATGGGGACTTCAAAAGGGCGCAATAAGTTAGGACACTAGCTGTGACATATAGTGCCGTAAAACTTTCCCATTTATTTGGTTTAACACACAAAGTGACTAAAATATTGTGATCTTGAATATTCAAATATATGTTAATTGTTAATCTATTTCCATCTTTCGGCATTCATTTTGTTCTGCTTTCATACAAATGAACTTATTAAAAGGGTTGCATTGGACATGAATATGTACATCGACCATGTATTGTTTGTATATATATGCACAAATTAAGTTGAAGAAGAAAAAAGAAGCAAAAACAGGTAATTAAGTCAGGAATAATTGATAAAATATTATTTATTTGTAATTTTTTACAAGAATCAAAAGCTGCATACATAACCCATGGCTTATTCTATACAACAAATATAAATGATGTTGAGTATTAATATCAAACATTGTATTAGTACTGAAATTGTGTTTTGATCGATCGATATAATATAATTTAATTTAATTATATAATAATCCCTTATAAAAAAGTACCATGGTAACCATGGTTCTTTGTACAAATTACCATCCACCATACGAACCATGGTAACCATGGAATCATCCATTGTTTGATACCACGGTTACCGTGTTTTGAATGGTGGATGGTAATTTGGACAAAGAACAATGGTACTTTTTTATAAGGAATTCTTAATCAAATCAATCATTAATATTAAAGTTATAACTTCAAATTTAACTGTAAAATTGTTGGTACCCTCTCTTCAAATTGTTTTTAATCACTCATGCAAGAAATATTCATTATATGAGTTGCATCATACATATAACATTATATTTTCATGATTAGCACAAGACAAACAAAATTAAAAATCCATCTCTGAGTAAGTGTGATAAGTTCAAAAGTCATCACTAGAACTGCTATTTCTGTCCCAATCTTGAATCCTCAATCTGTTGTTTGACACCTCAGATCTGTCCCGATCAAGAACATCCACACAATCATCGCGCTTCATCTGCTTCAGAATGTTCCTCAGATCCTCAAGGCTGCAAATCTTCTTCTGTCTCTCCGCCAGGTCAATCAGATCTGATGTTGGATCTTCCTTGCGGGTCAGACTATCGATGTCGCCGTCCAATCCCAAGGCACTAGCAAGTCCCGTCCAGTCGTCATGAGTAACACGGGGACCATTCAGCCGTTTACTCAGCTCTTGCCGTACCGCCAGGGGGATGATCATTGGACGCGGCGGCACAAGATCATGTCCCCCTGTAACATACATGGAGCCGATGTTATAAACATTCCCTTGTATGTTCACCAAGGAGCTTGGACCAGCTGGCAGGTTGTTGATTCGCGGGAGGATCCGCTCAACCTCTGAAGCAACACGTGCCGCTGTAAGAGGCTGTATGCCGAGGTCAGAGGTCACTAGGGGTGCAATGGATCCTTCTGTTGGCAAGGTGGAGCTAGAACCTTGAAGAAAAATAAAAAATAAAATTGAAGATGGTTGTACCAGAACATAGAATACATGGATATATATAAGAGCTATTCAACCAGATAATAATAATGTAATGAAAGCAATGAATTACGTATGCGTATCTGACAATCGCCCCGGGAAAATTACCCCCAAAGAACAATGCCACTCCGGAAAATTACCCACACACGGACAACCAAGGATAACCACCCTCCCCCCCCCCCCCCTTTAAAATATTGCCTATAACAATTAACCCCTCCTTCCCCCTCCTGAAAATACCCCCACCACTGTTCATGAAAAAGAAGGTCTACCATGACAATAAGTTGGCTTTAATAAAAGCATTATTTTAAGGGGTAATTGTCCCATTGGTAAATTGATGGGGGGTGATTGCTCAAGGGGTTATTGTCCTAGAACCTTACATATGTGTGGCAGTAGCCAATATTGTGAGGAATGCACCTGCCAATGTGGAACAAGCTCCCAACAAACCCAGAGAAAACCACCAGCAGAACAGCCTCATGAAGTCCTTGAAAACAAATAAGTTTCAAGGCCCTCGTGAAACCCCCTGAAGTCGGTCAGGAAGCCCATTCTACAAGATAAGTGATGCAGCTGAAAAGGTATATACCAATATTTATTTGCTACACAAGCAAACTTTTCTGTTTGCTTTCAGTTTGATTCACAGCGCAATAGCATTATCAAAACTAAACTCTATCTTTCAATCATATGAAACTAACCCACTGATGATCCTAATTCCTTTTTCTTCCTGATGCTAACATCAATGGTCCTCTTCAGCTTGTCCTCTAGAGAGCTATCATTGATGAATGCATTTTCCAAACTCTGAAGCGATAACGGAAGATGACTCTCCTCGCAGCATCGGATTGAAATCACCCGGCCATTCAAACTCCTGCCCACCGTCGACTGAATTGCCATCCCCATCGTCATGGTCTGATACGTATCGTCCTTCTCACAATCCTCCTTCGTGATTATAAGGACCACGTGGGAACAGGTCTTCAGGGCATCCTCGATACTGGTCATTTTCGGAACACCGAGCCTGCAGTCGTTAGCAGTCATCATCGTCCAGCCATTCCTGCGTATGATATCCTTCACCTTATGTACATGAACCGTGTCTTGACTAAACTTAAGGTAGATGTCATAGAACTCTGGCTGTCGTTGAAAGGACCCGCTGGGAGAATCATTGCTGGCTTGGTAAGGTGGAGCGCTTCTTTGTGTTGACGATACTGTTCTTCTTGCATCTTCATTCCTTTGCAAAGAGCTGTTTGTTCTGGGATCTACAGAACCTGGACAAAAAAATAAAAAATGAAAATTTGTCAGAATAGTCCATTTTCGTAATACAATCACATTAGATGCAGACATTTTTGTTAAGTGCCTCGATCGTTACAAATTATTTTATTCACCTGTTAAGAATAACTGTATTTCAATAGGCAGAATGGGAATTGCGTATGTAACATGTTATTAGGTAGAACAATCCCTAATGTTTGCCCTACCTAGCAACAACTAATGCATGCAATTTGCTTTTAACTTTCTGACTATTTAAAAAATTGTAACGAGGCACTTAACAAAGAAATCTGATTGCACTACAAAAATGGTCTATTGAGACTCTATAATCCCCAACATGAAGACAACGATTCATTCACATCTTCTAAAACTGTTGCAGTGCATTTAAAACCTGATATAAAACCCAGTCGCAGCACTAACCCCAACCCTATATCTCTGATAAAATATAGGCCGTAGAAATTGTCGCTGGAATATGTGTAGGAGGACCATACTCACGCAGGCTAGAAAATGCTGAGTCTGCTTCTGAATTGTTCATAGAGGATAGATTGTCTTGGCTGCTAGATTCAGCTGGATGTTCCTGTTGCTGATCAAGTTGTCTCTGATAAGCTTTCTGTTCTTGTTCCTGTTGCTTCATAGCTAAAATGATAGTCATGGGTTGAAGAGAGAAAAAAAAAGTGAATACCTATAGAAATCTGGGATGCACCCGGAAGACAACATGAAGCATATACAATGGAATATATAAATAACTTAGAAAATGTATCAAAATATTATCAACCTAAGCCTTAGAGTTTATATGAATTAGTTTTATATGACATATCCTAAACGCATCTACCTATTTAGAAAGTTCTACATTTATAGAGAAGAACATTAATCATGGCCTAATCTGTTTCAATTACCATATTCTGACGTTCTAAAAACAAAGAGTTTCCTAAACTGAGCAAAACTTGGTCTTCATTTGCAAGTATTTTGCTTGCAGCATGCAGGCTCCCAGGAAAATACATATACTATAGCCTAGCTCACACACACACATATATATATACCGGTATATATATATATATATATATGACATTGTAATAAGAATACTCCAAAGACAAAATCAAATACATTAGCAAAGTTTGTTTCACATTTCTGTGACTTGTTGCCCATAAAATTCCTTACAGTGTTTAGTTGTGCGCAAACAAAAAGAATGTTTAATTCCTCCCCAGCACTTTTTTTGAGGTGCTTAACCAAGTTGTAGGTGAATGAGAGATAATAATAACCTGGATTTATATCTGTAGCGCTTAATACAGAATACCGTCTCTAAGTGGTTTACAGATACTATTATCCCGGTCATCGGATTCATTTACGCACAATATGCACCGATTTCACTCCTAGGAATATTCTTACCATCTGGTCACCGTGAGGGCATATGGCAAATATTTACACAAATGCTTTTGCAATCCTACCGGGTCCCATTTCTCTCCTGGGTATGGAGTGGCAAATGTAGATTAATGCCTTGCCAAAGGACATAAGTGCCGTGTCGGGATCGAACCACGACCTTTGAATTTCAAGTCAAGTGCTTGAACCACTCGACTATAACACCTACGACAAGCCTTTTCCTTACCAATGAGCAGAACTGTGTCTCTTAGGTTGAGCAGCTTGGCTGATGTCATGGCACTGTACATGCTGCTCATCTGGTTTTCAGGTTGAACTGTTGCCTTCCAAGCAGTCAGCATGTCAACTGTGCCTCTGGTTGTGACTGAGCCTGTCATCCGATTTGTGGTGTGGCACTGGTTGATTTGACCTCGGTTACGACCCAAGGCACGTGCTAAGGACTCCATCTGTTCATCGGTTTCCAGGTTATCGGCTATCTCTTTGAGGATAGAGTCTGTAAGGCCAATCGGTGGTCTGCAAGGGATTGAGAGGCAAAGAATAATGATGGAGATCGATTAAGAACATCAATTTTATATGGCTTAAAACACATGCATTGATTCATCTGGACATCGGTTTCCAGATTGGTGGCTTTAATTCCTTGTGGATCAAGAACAATACAAGATTGGCCATGATAGGAAAGAGATGAACACATTATGGTCTAATAATCATTTAATCAGAAATAATTATACAAATCAAATGATTTAAGACCTCCAAGAAATATATATAGGCCTAAGGAGACAAGCCATGTCATCTGTTTGGAGCCAGAAGGGCATTAACTCAGTAGTTAACAGCTCTTTTGCCGAAACAGATGAGTTGTAATTAAGTTTCATACTTACATTGGAATGGCCCTGCTTCTTTCAGGTTCTGTTACAGCTGGTTGACTCGAGTAGGGTGGTGCTGAAAAACAAATAACAAAGGGTAATAAGTCGAACGAGAGAGTTAAAATGTAAATTTGATAATTTGCAGTACCAGTATTGTCTTTATTTCATGCACCTTGAGTTCAATTGGCATGAAAAGAGGGAAACCTCATTTATTCCCATTTGACAGAGATTTTGATGATTCCCCTCTCCCTTATTGTCCCCTCCCCCCCCCCCCTTCTACATTCTTTCTCTGGTCCCCTTGCCACACAGTCCTGGACCCTGTTTCATAAAACTTCTTACCAATAACAGCTGCCACACATCTACATGTATGACAAATGTGCTCACATCCAATCAACTGCAAGGCTTTTAGTAGCTTATACAAATAACAATTATTCAGTATCTTGACGTTATTGATAACAGGACCCATGATCCATGCAATGTCTACTAACCTGGAAGCAATGCATCTGATGCTTTGATCCCCAATGAAGAGAAGATCGCTCCGAGTCTGCTCCTCTTCGTTCTCCAGCATTCTCCTGGTGCAGCAGTCCTCCAGCTCATCAAAATGGCAACAGTGCTTCTGAGGTAGTTGTTGTTCTTTGAGTCAAGAATCTCCTCCAATCTCCCTAGCCCGTGACCAAGTTTAAAACCTAATTTGTGATAAACAGCAGAAGGAACATTGCCTGCTAAATCGAATAGCTCTTCATCAGCGATTGGTGTATCCATCTTGTCTTGAAAAGGCCTGAGATTTGAACGAAAAAAAGAGAAAAATCAGATTATCGGTTTGTCACACAGCTATAAAACATAGCAAAGAAATATTTAACTTTAAGAAATGTTCATAGGCCCCTTGCCACCATGCACAGATATGCACAACTTATTTGGGAGACTCCCATTTCATGACAGACTTCTCCCGTATTGGAGATTTAATTAGAACAAATCAAAAGAAACAACATCAACAAGGCTATAGTAAATGTTTGCCTCTCAAAAAACAAAATAACTTTCAATTCAAACTAGATCTACTCCTCCATCAGACTGATTTTGTTTCCATAGACTGAAGAATAATCTTAAAACGTATCTGTTCATTCGGCAATAATAAATTATTCTGTCAGTTTTTGTAAATTCAATCTTACTTCTGTTCCCTAGTAGACCAACATTTCTGTCTCTTTCGTTCGTTAGCCTCTGATCATCTGATGCATGATGTGAGTACGTACGGTCGGCTCCTAGATCCTCTAGACGAAATTCCGGTCTAACACTGAGTGAGCGCGAATGTCTTTTTTCAAAGAAATTTATAAATTAATTAAATTTGCTTTTACTTTTTATTCAGTGAATATACATATATATTTCTAAAAAATGTATTTTGTGTGCGTTCTATTTTTTTTACTTGTATTAATTAAATCGGTACGTAGATCTACTTGTTAGTTGAACTTAGCTGACTGAAACCAACTATTTTCTCTCATAATACCTCTGTATAGAGACTAGTCATCATCTGTTTCTAGAATTAACCAATCAGAGAGCAATACCACAAACGTAATGGGGATTCCCCGATGATCTGGCTGCATTCTATTCACCCCGTACGTTGTGTACAATTAAAAAGCGGGCTTCGGTTTTCAAGTAACGAGAGATCAAGAAAATCAGAAGTATTCGTGTTTGCCCGAGCTGGCCCCCTGGTGCCATAATTGATACGCCTGGGTGTTATTATATACACTGAATTAAAACAAAACAAAACAAACCAAAAATATGCCCTTTAATTTAATTCGATCAAATTTTGCTCTATAGCTCTCGCGTCTCGCGCCCATGGGGATACAGGTTTTGGCACGGGGAATGGGAGAGGGGGTCATAGTTTGCCCAGGATTATCTAGTTATTACGGGATAGCATATCATCTGGGCCTATATGATTTAGGATTTGGGTGATAAATATATTTGCATGCAGTTTATTAGCATTTACGGCCACATCTTAAATTCCTGGGCTATATATAGCCTTAAACAAGATTGGTTGATCAATTAAAAAATTAACAAACGAGCAGCGCGATTGCTATTTGCTCAGATCAACTGACTACAGTGTACATACATGCGAAGCTGCTTTGCTTTCACTTGGTTTGCATTACGTACATTCTTGCATGGTTGCATCAGGGATGTGTTATGGTTCCTTCCTTTGCATGTTTACGATATTCGCAATACGATCAGGGGATCTCCCCTTTGTCATTGGTAATGTAGTGCGCGTGCGCATATGCTAAAAATGTCAAGCCCGTAAACGCAGTATCGCATATCGTAGGCCTCTCCACGCATGCCACTGAACTTTGACGAGCTTAATTCTACGATCTGTTTTTTATTTGGCGTTATTACAACGTGTGTGAGATTAGCTGCTTGCAAATTATATTAGAAGGATCCCCAACCTTATATAATAAGCTTAACGGTGAGTGTAAACTTGAACAATAGGCTATATGAAATCCCAGTAGTATACGCTGTTCTAGTTGACTAGCACTTGCCATGCAGATCGCAATGCATTCACTGCCTGCCAGCTGCCCCTGCCTGGGCCTGGCCTGGCCCGGGTCTGCATCTGGCTAGCTGCTAGCTAGCTGTGAGTGTGAGTGTGACTGTGAGCAGAGTTGTTACGATGAAATGAATGACAGTGATGGCTCGCCCTAGTCCCTAACCAATTGCTGCCAATTAATAATGTCCTGCTATTAATTTAAGTGTCATCAATTGTCATGTATCAATGAACAACAAATCAGCTTTCAGTTTGTTTATTGTCACCTGACCGCTAAGAAGGCAGCTGGTTTACTTGTAAAGTATATACATATAAGTAAGCAACTAAGCAAGGGATCGATGGTTTAAAGTCCTCTCAGGGACTTGGTAACAAGGATTAATACCTTGCCAAATGAAGGGTATAGTAATTAGTAGCGCATTGACTTGGTTTTGAACTCGGGACCTCGATCTTGGTCATCACGTAACCACAGCTCTATTCCACTGAGCTAGCGCACCTCCTTGAACAGGGGAAAGTGTCCCAGAATTGGAAGAGTAATGCAAGAGTATTTTAAAGCCCCTCTGCACTAGTTTGGCATGGAGGAAATAGACCCCACTGCAAGGTCGCTGACAGGTCGCTATCTCATCAAATTAATCAGCTCTCAATTAATAAGAAAATAAGAAAAAGAGGATCATGGGGAACCAATGGTCACCGATTAAGCATTGTTTGTTATATAGAGGGCGCAAGTAGCTATAAGTATAGTGCAGGGGGGCTTTAAACAAATTGTATTCTGGCAATTCAATGTGTATTCTTTTGATGCTCTCCCTTTCTCTGAATTTCTAGGTAACCCAGGCTCTGCAGGATGGCTGCCAAAGCAAGGTCCAAAGTCCTGCAGGACGATCGGCTCATCTACCAACTCACAGAGAGCATAGACTCCGTCAAACACTACTTCCCCTTAGGTCGCGACCTTCTCGGCTCCCAGGCAGCCGTCTCAAATATCATTGGAAGAACAGAGCCGGATTTTCAGGAGATCGTTTTCAAGTGTTTGTATACATGGAGAAATGCGAACGGAAGAGGAGCAGGCGCCAAGCTTGTGGAGATATTCAGAGGGGTGGAGTTGGATAAAGTAGCGGCTTCTTTAGAGCGAGGTCAGAAACAATTATTAATTGAAGAGGTAGTTGCGTTGAGGCCAGGGCCCATATTGAATAAACTTCTTAAGCATGAAATCTAAGTAATTTTTCTTAAATTTTGGCTAAGAAAAAATCTTAGCCAAAAATCGTATTCTATAACAGCATTGGGGACTTAAGAAATTTGCCTTAAGATTAAGAAGAATTCTTAGATTTTATCTAAGAAAAAGGGCTTAAATAGCATGTCGTATTCTAATACAATCGATATACCTAAGATAAGTAAGAAATCTACCCTATATTTAAGTATACTACGAGGATGCTTAAATAGGGCTTTAATTGGCACCGGCAGCTCAGTGCTGCTTCAAGCAAAAGCTTCAGGTTTCGATCAAATGGAATAAAAACAATGCAGGCAGCGCGAGCGCAGGTTACCAGTTGACCTATATATCAACGTAAGCTTCGCGTATACAGCGTCGACGGCACAGCGCGCAGGAGCGCCATATAGGCACTGTACTTGTTTATGTTTGTTTGTACAACAACTAAACGAGTACGTATAGCGTATAGCATCTACATAACACTAAATTATGACATGGCTGTCGTATATAAAGAAACCGTCTCTTACTTTATTAGTCTTTCAAATGGCACTAAAATATGGAAACGGAATAATGTGCAATCGGCATAATATTAGGTGAGACATTTTAGGCTAGCATAGCCATAGCAGTAGGCCTAAACGATGTAAAACAAAGGGTAGCTCCAAATCCAATGCTAGCGCTCGTCGGCCGGCTAGCGACGGCGGTCCCTTCATACTCACAGACCCTGCGGCTGCGACATAAGAAAGCCCGGTTGGGCTCTTCGAAGATGTTTGATAGAAAAGTATAAAAAGCCTACAGTGGATGTTAGATCTAGCCTCAGGGGGGTCTTGACTAGACTGTTTTAGTGTCAGTTGGTCAAGCCCGAAACAGTTAGGCCTATGTGAGCATCATTCCTCCCTTACGCTCTTTCTTCCATACATGTTAGTGTATAGTTTTCGTGCGGTGCGATTTTTATTTTAACACGCAAATTACATAGGCAAATTGAGTTGCAAATAATTCGCTGGAGTCGACCACTTTAACTTTCCAACATGACGTCATCGGGTCCAAGAATTTGTCTTATCTGTCGTCTTAGCTAAGACAAACTGCTTTACGTGTTTAGAATACGGCTGAGGCAACTTTCTTAACCTAGACAAATTCTTAGACATTTTCTTAAACTTAAGAAAAATGTCTTAGAAGTTTATTGAATACGGGCCCAGGTGATTACATTGTGAAAGAAATTGGAGCAGTAGGTCATCTCTATTCTAATGTATATAATGTACTAAATTGCCAAACTCATCAGAGAAGACTTAAAGCTGTCAGTCCCCTAGTTGCTTACTTTAATACAAACATGTACATTCTTATACAGTAGGCTTGCGGTTGCACCATGTGAGAGAGGGAGGATTTCTGAAAAGGACTCTCTGTAGTCTTTCTTGAGGGTTTGTAGTCCTGAAAGGATCTAGGACTGTTGGTGTAGTCTTGAAAGAGACTGTTTGTGTATAGTCTTGAAAAAGACTGTTGATTATCTTTCTTAGCTTATATAGTTCAGAATAGCAGAATAGAAGTAGAATAGAACCGCAAGCCTACTGTATATCTACATCACCATGCAAGCCGATACTTACAAGCAGCATATGTATATTCTTTCTTACTTCAGGTTAAACAATAATTAACCATTAACCATTTCTCCTCTTCATTTCATACCTTCTCTCCAGAACTCCAAAGGAGGCCAAACTGCCTGAGTGAGGATGTCTACCTGCAATCCCTGGCCTCAAAGCTAGACTGTGCAGCGGTCTACAGGAAGCTTGGACTGCCTCTCCTGGAGAATAACTCGGTCAAGTTCTCTAACCTGATTGGTCCCGTCAACATCCCATTTGCACAGTACCAAGACGCTCTCTTCCATGTAAGACAGCAAGGCATTTCTCTCTATTTTTTCTCTCTTTTGTCTGATACCCCTTTCAAACTGGCCTGATTTTCATCAGATGCATCCGGACGCATCCGATGAAACGGCCACTATGAAGTACAGAGGAGAAAAGGCTGATTAAATAGCCGATGAAAAGAAGAGAAATAGACGATTAAATTCTCCTGCTCAATAAGCAGGAGAAATTCTCATTCTATCGGTGTGACACCGATGAAACAGCCACTGTGCATGCGTTCGGGAGAAAATAGTGATTAAGACACCGATTAAAATGGTCTAATGTCGCAGTGTACGCACGCTTTATCGTAACCAGCTGTGTTTGTTGACTTTTTTGTTGAACATGCTGCATGCCAGCTAGATGGGCACGGGCTTAATAATTCTTCACTTCCGGCAAGGGTTCGCCACAGCGAGAGAATTTCACCGGCAGTATAAAAGCGACTGCAGGGAAAACGGCGGTTTCACCTTTGTTTACATAAGGATAATTCAATCAGTATTTTCATCGGTGTGACTCCGATAGAAGCAAGTTTGAAAGTAGTACGAGTTGCAAAACATGAAGAATAGTACAGTCAAACCTGTCTATAGCGACCACCCAGGGGAAACACAAAAAGTGTTCTTTGAAGACAGGTTCCTTCAGTATATGTTTCAATGACAAACCATTTTCAAGGGAAATACAAAATGTGGTCTTTGTAGACAGGGGGTCACTAAAGCTGATTTGACTGTATCACCAAACATCTTACTAGAAGTGCTTTGACAGCACACTATTATTGAAGGCTCTGATGGGCCGATCAAGTGGTTCACTGCATCCCAGAATGACTGAATGATTATGAAACAACAATGGCAAGGAGCGAGTTACATAGATGGACACCAGTTGGAATGGAACTTCTGCTTAGGATACATGTTTTTATTAAAAGAACCATTAGAATCAATGACCACTTCAGTTGTAAACAGATAATTGTTGACAGCTGGTCACACTGGGCCCATCTTACATAGAGTTGCGATTAATCCAAATCAATCACAAGTTTGCAGTTTCCATCTCCTATGTAAATACTGTAGTTGCGATTGATATCAATCGCAAATAAGTTGTGATTGATATCACACCAGCAGTCCCTAGATTGAGTCACATTGGCCAATCAAATTGGTTCGCTATAGCTCAGATGATGTCATGAATATCTATACAGACAATATCTTCTTTTCTTTCTTTTCTAGGTGTTAATCAGATGGAGAAATCAAGCGGGCTCAAGTAAAGCATCCTTGGAAGACCTCAAGCAAGCCTTCCTCCGACATGGCCTCATTGACACTGCTCAGATGCTTCATTGTATGGAATATGGCTCAAATGCCAGTAAGTGATATGAAAATGAAATATGCGAATCTGGGGGTCACAGGGGTGTCAGGGGGTTTAGTCCCCCTCCCCCTCCGTTTTTTATCTCTTTATTGCTTCGCATAGATTTTTTAAAATCTGTCTCTGCCCCTCTTTTGTTTTTGCCTCACAACCAATATAATTTTCTCAGATTTTGGGGTTGTCAGAGATGATTTATTGAAAACTGGAGATCCTGGATCCTTACAAAATATGCTCTCACCACCAAATGCAGCTCTCTAGTAAAAATCATAGTAGACTGTGATTTTTTGTTTTTAACAGATCACTATTCCAATCAAGTCACTGATCAACTTTCTGTGTACAGCAATGTACTAGCTCTTTAGTAATGAGTGTAAATTCTGATGATTTTGCACTTCTCTTTGTTGGATAAGTTCAATAAGAATACACAACATTACAAGCAACAAAATCAGGGTTCTTTTCATTCTCAGAAGAAAACAAACCCTCTTAATTATAATCATACCTTACCAGATACCATATTAGCTCCTCAGTGGAGAGCTAGTGCAATGTAGATAAAAAATGCTTTGCTCAGGGACATAGGTGCCGTGCCAGGGGCTCGAACCTGTGACCCAGTTACGTGATACAGTCAAATCTGCTTTAGTGACCACATGTGTTGTCGCCCTTGAAATTGGTTTCTCATTGAAACGTGTGCTAAAGGAACCTGTCTACAAAGACCACTTTTTGTGTTGTCCTTGGGTGGTCGTTATCAGGCGCGGATCCAGGATTTCTCAGGGGAGGGGGCCCAATTTTTTATTTTTTTGTTCCCGAAAATTTGTTGGGGGCCCATCCCCCCAAAAAAGCTTAAAATCATGTGTGATCATGAGATTTTTTTCCCAGGGGGGGGGGGGGGGGGTGGCCCGGGCCCTCGGGCCCGGCCCCCCCCCCCCCTGGATCCGCTACTGGTCGCTATAGACAGGTTTGACTGTAGCCTACTTACATGTATCTTTCTTCCTATTCTACCTCATTTGAGGTCCTATTGATATACCTAGCAGAAGTGAGGACATGGACACTGACGGTCCTCCAAGGATTAGGCCCCTCTCTCAACAAGAATTCTTCGACATCTATCTATTAGCCTCATCCAAGGAAACACCATATTTTCTGAAGATGAAGAATCTCATTCGAAGGAACAAGTGGAGAATGACAACTCCTTTTGAGAGTAAACTTGGTGTACCGGTATTAGAAAGCATTGAGGAGGCCGTCTTGAACTGTTCACACGTGGTGTATCTTATCACGAAAGAGGATTGTGAACGCAAAGATGCGAGTCACACCATGACGATTGAGATGGCGTTCCAGTCTCTCACAGACAATGGCTTAGGAGGCAGGATTATTCCTGTGTTCTGTTGTGATATGTCTTTCGTCCCGCTTAAACTGAGGAGCTTGACGGGAGTAAACATTCGCAGCGAAGAGCTCGAAGAAAGATTGCGGAAGACTATTGATGTGAGCATTAGGGAGGATAGAGAAGAGGAGTATCGCTCAGTTTCAGGTGAGTTTGATCACCATGCTCTCTTGCTTGTGGAGGTGTTAGTGTTTTGGTATAGTGGTTCATTCACATGACTCTCATTCCAAGGGCTGAGGGTTCCAATCTCAGCCTGGTACTAACATCTTTTGGCAAGACACTAATCCAATTCGCCCTTCTCCAACCAGGTGTAAATGGGTACCTGGCAATTGCTAAGGTATTAATAATTTCAGGGCCCTGATTGATGCTGAGAGGTCTTTTCTGGATAGAGAGAGTTATTGCAATGACGAACCTTCGTCATTGCCTTGTTTTCGTTCACATTCTGCCCCATTAATATTTTCCTTTTCCTTTTCGTCCTGAAATCCCATTCGTTTTGCACGTAGTGTTTGTCCTTCCTAGTTAGGTGCTTTCCTCATGTCCTTTCCCTTTCAAATTTCATAGGCATAGTCTCTAACATCTCATCAAGGTCACTACATTCTTCGATTTTCGAACTCACTCATGCATAACCGTCCAGGCGCCATTGTGTCCGTTTCTGGTCCATTTTAAGGCCTTTCTTTCTTCCTTCCTATCTCCACTATCCTAGATCCTACAAACTTCTAACAAATTCCTCTAGATAGTCTAAGAGATGTTCTTTTATCTGCCTCGTATAACCTTACCTTCAAAATGCCATCTTCGTACTCAAAATTCAAATCTGAAACCGACTTCGTCAAAAATCTCTCAAGTTCTTGAAAAATGGACCCCTAAATAATCTAAAACTGCCATAACTTTCTCATATGAATTCCGTTTTGTATTTAAATCTCACCGTATCTTTATCTCATAATTGCACATAGCCATGCCAAATTTCACGCTCCAATGGCTTTGCAAAACATAAAAAGCGCCCTCTAAAGTTCTGGGAATTGGCTGTCTTTCTGTGGCCGTATCTCCATTATGGCTTGGCAAATCCGTACCCTTTTTTGGATTTAGATACTTGAAGATATGCCCTTTCCAGCCATATACAAAATTATATACCCTAACACTGACCGACTTTGAGAAAAATGCCCTCCAAATTCGCCATTTTCAAGAAAATTCCAAAATAACTTCAACTTGCTCTAAAATGGC
Organism: Strongylocentrotus droebachiensis; assembly: GCA_035222895.1. Classification (NCBI taxonomy): domain Eukaryota; kingdom Metazoa; phylum Echinodermata; class Echinoidea; order Camarodonta; family Strongylocentrotidae; genus Strongylocentrotus; species Strongylocentrotus droebachiensis. The sequence continues at coordinate 8,948 of JAVYIG010013774.1, read as the reverse complement.
GATCTTTATACCTACATCAATGAAACTTGGCACACATATGTATCCATATACGTGACAACTGTCTGCCAAGTTAAATAAATTGTAATGCCCTCGTCGCAAAGTTATCGCCAAAAATGATGAATTTACTATGCATTACGTAATAGCGCGTTTAATGCGTGCAATACATTGCGCGGAGATAACAAAGGTGTCAAACTGACCGCAATGAAGTGCCTTTTGCATTCACACAGAAAATTGTGAGTGAATCGCATTTGAACAAAGGTCACTATACGAATTCCGCCGAGTTTCCGCCCGAATCTAACACGTATCGGCTATGACGTCATTTTTTCAGACTGCTTTTCGCCCCTTAAACGTCCTTTTTTTTTCTTGAAAATTTGCAGTGACATGCCGAGTTCTAATACGCAGGGCACCTCTTGGCCGGATTTTTGAAATTGGTCAAGGGGGCCATTTAAGATGCCATTTTGTCCTATAAATCTATTTTACATCACGTGTTTCGATAGGATTATCAAAGAAAAAAAGAGAGTGGTTTACAATAACAACCATGAAATTCTCTTTCTAATGATACCAAATACGGCCCATAAAGAGACGTAAAGAGAGAGAGAAAAACAATTTAACTCCGGTCATAATACAGATCCTGTACGTTTTCCGCCCATTCATTACACGCATTGTCTATGGGGCATATCGGGTTCACGCTTTTGGCCCCCAGAACGATGTTTATTGCAATGACGAACATGCACCAAAAAGTGCTTGCGAGCCCTTTCTAGGTTCTTTCCCCTATCCCAATTTCTTTCAAACTTCGTAGGCATAGTACCATCCCATCAAGGTCACTGTTGAGGCCTTTCTTTCGCCCACCTATCTCCAGTATCACAGAAGCTACAGACTTCCTACAAATTGCTCTGGATAGTCCGAGAGAAGCTCTTTCATTTGACACGTAGAAGCATGGCGTCATTGCACGCACATCGTTGTGACACGATTGCATTTCTAGTTTTCATTATTATTGTTCACAAAACTGACAAGGTTGATTTCTATAATACTATGCCTTGTTTACCTTGGCTAGCCTCATCAGTATACATAATGTAGTCGAGGGCCTGAAATCATGCTTTTCTGAAAGGTGCTCAGACATAATTTTCCCCAGTGACAATTGCTCCGGGCTTTATCGTCTCAAAGATATCATTAGGGTAAAGATGAGGGTGGCAAATGGGTTTAGGTTAGGTGAAGGGTTAGGGTTAAACGTGGTGCTTGATCTAGAGTTGAACTTTAAATTAGCCCCACTGCAATACTTATAGCTACCTGAGCCCTCTACATAGCAAACAATGCCTAATAGGTGATCATTGGTCCCCCATGATCCCCTTTTACTTATATGTTAATTGAGAGCTTATTTGATGAGATAACCACCTGTCAGTGACCATGCAGAGAGGTCTAATCCCAAACTAGTGATTAGTGTAGGAAATTGATTGCGCAACAATCATAGCCGGGGCACAAGTCGCACAACTCTTCTGAAAAAGACCTGTGGGTTGGCTAGACCTGCTCGGCCCTGTCTGATAAAGAGTTGCGATTGATCTGAATCAATTTCAAGTCCTCCAATTAAATGCATGTTTAGTCTCTCATGAACATATAACACAACAGTATTAAGTTGCAATTAATCACAACCATGGGCGTAAATCCTTACGTAATACCTAATGTTCAGGGGGGGGGGGGGTGATCTATTCATTCATCCCCCCCCCTGAACAATAGGTATTACGTAAGGATTTACGCCCATGATCACAACCCTTTAAGACTGGGCCCAGAAATTTGGTTAAGCTGTCTTACAGTTGAGTGTCCATGCAAATATGGATCCAGAGTTTTTGGGCAACATAACATTTTTTTTTCTCTGGTAATTGTTTCACTCTTTTCTGTCTTTTTATCTCTGTCCCACATCTCACAGAACTGAGCACCCAGGCCAATGATGATGAACCACTGCCTCTGATATCATCTAGTATGGCAACAGGTCGATGAATAGAACAACAATGGATTGACTACAGCTCTTCCTTTTTCTTCAAGGTGCTCTCTCTTTCTCTCACTCTCCGACTCCCCCCCCCCCTTCTCTCCGACTCCCCCCCCCTTCTCTCCGACTCCCCCCCCTTCTCTCCGACTCCCCCCCCCCTCCCTTCTCTCCGACTCCCCCCCCCCCCCCCTCTTTGACTTTTTCCCTCTCTGTCTGTCTCTGTGACTATTTCCCTCTCTGTCTGTCTCTGTGACTATTTCCCTCTCTGTCTGTCTCTGTGACTATTTCCCTCTCTGTCTGTCTCTGTGACTATTTTCCTCTCTGTCTGTCTCTGTGACTATTTCCCTCTCTGTCTGTCTCTGTGACTATTTCCCTCTCTGTCTGTCTCTGTGACTATTTCCCCCTCTGTCTGTCTCTGTGACTATTTCCCTCAATGTGTGTCTCTTCAAATATTTTCCTCTTTGTCTATCTCTGTGACTATTTTCCTGTCTGTCTTTGTGACTATTTCCCCCTCTGTCTGTTTCTGTGACTATTTCCTTTCTGTCTGTCTCTGTGTCTTTTCCCCCTTCTGTATATGTGACTATTTTCCTCTCTGTCTCTGTGTGACTCACCCCCCCCCCCTTTTCCTCCTCTCTCTCTCTCTCTCTGTGACTCGATCTCTCCCCCTTCCTTATCCCCTTCCTGTACCAGCCCCCTTTCTTTTTCTCTCTCTCTCTCCTCTCTCTGATACAATTGCATCATGAAGAAAGTTGGAAGCAATCATCGATTATGTAACACGTGATAATTTGTGTATACCATGAGTGTTTGGAATCATCTAAATGACGTATTACACAATCATGTGGCATGTACAGGTGTTGTCGTCTAGTGGATACGTCACCGGACTGTGGATCACATGGTTAGCGATTCAAGTTCCTCCGCGATACCAACGTCCTTTAGCAAGACATTAAGCTACATTTGCCACTCTCCAGCCAGGTGAAGTAAATGGATACCTGATAGGAAGAAATTCCTTGAATGCTTTAGCGCCTTATAATGGCAGCTCGGCTACAGCCAGGATTATAATATACCTTGTTTTAAGCGCAGTAGAGTATATTTATACAGTAGCTGTGCTATATAAATTGACCTATTACCGGTAGTATTATTACTATAATCATCATAGTTTGGTTACTTCAGCTAATTCTTGTCATATATTATGAATATGAGGGCATTTGAACCATGGTATTCTTCTAACCTAACGTAAATATAATAATATATGAATAAGCAAGACACATGAAACTGCATCTCCAATATGCCTCTGCCTAGAGATCATGGCTTGAATTATTCTTAGAATATTCCAATGAGAGCAAAAGCCTATGCTTACATTTCAATTTATCTTTATGACCTTTGACTTTAAACCTGGCTATCCCCAAATTTGACCACTTTCCTCCATACAGGATTTTGTGTTATAAGTTCACAGCTATATTATCCTAAATAGATAGTCATTGATTTGGTCATAAACAAGGTTACAAAACCCGTCTACTTCAGTTAAAGTGATTAACTGACCTTTGATCTTGTTTACCCAAATCTAATCTATTTATCTCACAATGGGGATGCCACGTTAATACCAAGTTAGATGTTCAATAGTTCATGTCTCAAATCTTACTTGAGTACTTAACCTAAATTGCAATAACAGGGCTATAAAACCATGAGATTTCATGGAAATTGACCTCTATGACCTTGGGCCTATACTTGCCCCAAAATCTGATCACTTTGTCTACCCAAGGTGATACACCATCATCCGGTTTAAAGCTCATACCTATAGTATCGAGATATCCAGATAACAAAGCCAATACCTGCCATTTGTAACTTCATAAATTGACCTCTATGACCTTTGACCTACTTACTGCAAAATCTAATCAGATCATCTCCAAATTCAGGATTGTTTTGAAAGTTATTTCAGATTTATATCACTGAGCCAATTCTTTCAGCTTTTATAATCGTTTCTTTTCTTTTTTGTCTCTACAATGTTGCCAAATAACCATGTACACTGTAAATGTGTAAAATGGTGATTGTCTTGAATAATTGATTTGAGGTACATGAGAAAGATTGTTTTTAACGCTTCAATTATAGATTTCATTAATTCATCATTTTTATTATGTGCTCAAGTCATTACAAAAATAAAACTGCATTTCATCAATACTTTGTCAGCCTCGTAGAGAAAGCGTATAAAAATGTAATTATTTATTAAATGATGATTTAAAAATAAACATGCATTAATCTTCAATTGTCATTATCTTGTCTGCTTATTTATCAAGATAACCTCCAAGGTTAATTCTATTGGGTGCTTCACAATGGGTTTAAACAAATAAAATCGACACCAAACTGACAGCAGTTTAGGCCCCCCAAAAAGATGGTGTATTGCCCTTTAGGTGCCAAAACAGGGGTTTGTCAGTTGCAAAGGGCAATACATCTTCTTCTTTTTTAGGCCTCATGGCAAGAAATGTCTTTTTTTAAAAGAATTGTTAGCATAAAGTGGAGCTGGAATTCCCCTCAATTATTCTTGATATATATATATATATATATATAGTATTTCAATTGAAAGACCCTATCTAATAGAAAACTGCATGAACATAGAATAAAGATATAAAAGGAAAAACAATATTTTCCCTTTCAGTATTGCACACAAGCAAATTAAATCCTCATTTTTTGCACCCCTCCAACCTACTGGTCAACAGGGGTCAAATTTGCCACAGTTACAACATAACATGTGAACCCGATTGGCCGAGATGAGCCGTGCAAAGTCACTATTGTTGACCTTTCCCAGGGCTCAATCTTCTCTTTATGTCCATGGTAAGAAATTACAATGTAAAGCAACACCTATGACACAATATCCTAAAAAATACCACCTCAATAGTCGACCCTTCCAGTCTAAATGTTTTCTCCACATGATATCCAAAGGGATTAATTCTTGGACTGATCCATTGAGTTCAGACGAGGGTGTGTCAACACCATTTGGTTGGAGGGACGACTGAATGATGTGTGATGCAATCCATATGGGGACCGGAGAACTGGAGAAGAGAAATCTTGTGACGACCTGTGTGGAATGAAAGAAAGTAGAAATAACAATGAGAAAGCGATAAGTGAGTGAAAAGAAGAAGGCAGAAAAGGTGAGATTGTAAGAAAATTGTGAAAGTGAACGTTATGAATGATACATGATCAGAAGAACACGGCCCCATTTCACAAAACGTTCATTACTGACGAATGACAGTTTTTGTTATAAGCTTATGAAATCTTTGCTTCTGATAGGTTATCAGCAGATTTGACACTGATTTTTGTCATTTGTCATTGAAAAAAGGCTTTGTGAAACACTAGGTCCCTGAGAAGATATAAAGTACATACTGAAACAGGTTAGTTCAATCGTGCTTTGAAGCCTTATTTTAAGAACAAGAGAAAAATATTACAATTAGGGGTGATATTCTGAAAACTAAGATATCTTTTATCTTTGTAAAAGTATGTTTATTGCCATCAAAAATGTAAATGAGGAAAAATATTCTAGCACAAGCTGTCTGCATGCTCATACAGACATCTACGCAAGCACCAATTTCAAGGAATTTCACTTAGAAAAGACAATTTACATAATGGTTGGCGATTTTAGTCCTTTTGCAGTACTAAAGTCCTTTGGCAAGGCATTAATCTTTATTTGCCACTCTTCACCCAGGTGAAGCAAATGGGTACCCAGTAAGAAGAAATTTCTTGAATGCTTTAGTGCCTTTTAATGGTAGCTCCGCTACAGCTGGGGTATTAAGATGATGAAATTGTATACATTTAGTACCTTTGCTATATAAAAGTCCATATTATTATTAATTTATTATTACTTATCACTAACAAAAGACAACACATTTTTTTGAAAATGACCCCAGGTTTTTAATACTGACCTGCACATGCATACAACTGACTCCAAAGACGAGGAGCACAAGAAGGTGAACCAAATAAACAAATACACCAGAACTGTAGAAGCCCTCTGATTGGCTGATAGGGTCATCTGTTTTCTTAACGTCTCTTCTGATTGGCTGGAGTAACCCGAGCACTTTCACGTGATCCCACTTCATGCTGCAGTAATCCTGCACACCGTAGAGACAGATGATGATCACGGGCAAGGCCAGAATGAAATTTGGAAGTTGTTTGAACTCGTAGTAGTTCAGCAGTCCTACGTTCCAATGTTCCGCCTGCACCTCAGAGTAAGGGATCACAAACGACTTGCGACACCAGAGTGGGACACGATCTCCTACATTGTCTGTTGTTTGCGAGACATCTGTTCTATTGCTAGCACTTTTGAATAAGATCTCAATACCGTAATCTATAATCTTTCGAAAGGAGATCACCTTTTCTTTGTTACAGATACGCAAGTAGCTGTAGACCTGATACAAGGCGCAGGGAAAGAGAATGATGGCTGCTGAATAAAAAATTCTTGTCACACCTACGATGATGATTCTGCAGACTCCCTTCAAGGTGGTGAGGTTGATTGGTGAACGGATTCTAGCACTGACAAAAATTGTTAGTTGGACAGTGTGGTATGCGACAAAGCCGATGGACACTATCCCATTAGATCTTGCACATGTACCTAATCCAAATAAGATGGCAGATATCAGGTAGCGTCTTTTCTCCAAGAACAGCATCCCACTAAAGCTAAGCAACAAAAATGAGGCTTCGGTGTACATTGCAGTCATGAAGATACTTGCAGGATTGAAGCAGTAGAGGATACAGGCTATATCTGCGATCTGTTGGTCCTTGCATACCCTCTTGGTTAACTCGTACAGCACAACCGCTGCCAGGGTGAACATGAGCACATTCAGGAGCCACCCTGCGACCAGAAGGACACTCCGGAGCTGTATCACCATCTGAAGAGGGAAGAAGAGCGTGTCTGCAAGCGCTCGCACAAGACCAGGGTAAAGGGGGAAGAACGCCATCATGCGGTCCGTGGTATAGCCATGTTCAGCGATGTGAAGGAAGTGCGCCCCATCCCACTTGCAGAAGCCACCGAGGAGTAGGTCAATGCAGAGGTCACCAAACCCTGGGTTCTGCAGAGGATCTTGATGGAAGGCATCAGCTTGGTGATCAGGTATTAGGTTATTCAACAGGATCTAAGTGGTGAAAAAAAAAAAAAATGTGTGGACTATTCTAATTCATTTCAACTTAATTGCATAAATCAAATTAAAAACATGTATGCCTAAATGTTTGTAAAATTGTAACACTCATTTTTTCGATCATCAAACTAGTCATCCCTGACAGCTTCAGTCTAGATCAAGGACAATGACAATGCCAATGGATATGCCCATCCCCCCCCCCCACATTCAAGTCTATCAGAATCTTTTTTTCTTGTTATATTGGCCTCCTTTTAATTTCCATACGATGATACGATATTGACCCGTTATTGACTAAATGTTGGTGTTGACAATCAGTAGGGGCGCTGGTCCGAGAATAAGAATCGTCTTCGTAAATGAGGACCGATGCGTCCTCAAATTTAAGGATCGTCCGCATTTTCGCAGACGTTTCATATTTTTGATCGGCGTGTTGGCGATGCACAAAATGGATTCCTTGATGATTTTCTTGATGCATTTTATATTGACTTTGTACAGAGATTTTCACATTATGAGCGATAAATCCTTGGGAAGACCGGCAACCCATAAAAGTAGATGGTGAACTAGGGTTATTTTCACACAGGAATCCATTTTTCACATCACTATAGCGCCTAGCGGGCGGTTCAGTGACCCGAAATATGCAAAGCGCTGATGAAAAAAAAGAAGAAAAAAAAAAAAACTTTTTTTTTTTAGGACGCATTTTGTCCGCGTTTACAAGGATATCCTCGTTTATGAAGACAATCCTCATTCTCGGACCAGCGCCCTACTGATAATGACACTCACCAGTTGGCCGCCTCGACCTCGGCCTCGGCACTACAGCAAAGCATAGAGAGTCAATGCTAATGTGTATTGACCTCTAGCGCTGCACTACGTGCTAAGAGGCAGCAATTGCTCACATGAATAGTGAACACACTATACATAAATAAGATGTGGTTGATCAGCAAGTTTGACAGTAGACTCACGATTTAAAGTTTTGAATTATTCTTTCTAACATCGCTAAGTTGAAAAACTTGTATTTTACTGCTATTGAGGTGTCATCAATTGTCACTAAAAGTACAGATTTTGAGTGAAATCAGTTGAGTTTTGTGTGGTGTTTGAAATTTTGAAAATGAATAGCACATGCAGCTTTTAATGCACATCCAGGATAGTAATGCAGCATTGCAGCTATGTGTCACACAAACTTAACTGATTTCACTAAAATTGGTACTTTTAGTGACAATTGATGACACCTAAATAGCAGTAAAATACCATTTCATAAACTTTCTGATGTAAGAAAGAATAATTAAATAAAAATCAAATTGTGAGTCTACTGTCAAACTTGCTGATCAGCCGCATCGGCATGATTGTGTGCATGTGCATGTTGTGAGTGTATTGACTATTCATGTATTCAAATGCTGCCTATTAACACGAAGTGCAGTGCTAGAGGTCAACACGCATTAGCGTTGACTCTCTATCTATGCTTTGCTGGAGTGCTATGTGTGGGCATCGAGAGGATCAGATAATCTTGCAGTGTTGCACAGTCACCAACTTCTATGTAGGCTAGACCTATTAGACTGAAGACCCCTGCATTTTTTCAGTTCATTTTCAGTAATAATTAGGTAATTATGCATGGTAAGGTAATTAGAACTCCAAACACAGGCCTAGGCTGTCAACCCTTCCGCATTTTGGAGGGAGTCCCACGCCCCCACGCTCATCCTCCTGCTGCCCCAAAAGTTGTAGCAGGAGATTCCCGCCACCACGCCTTCCTCCCGCTCTCCCGCCAACGATATAGAACCTCCCGCCCAAAAAACAGGGAAAAAAAGTATATGCTCTTACCCTCCCCCTCAATCCCCACCCCCCCCCCCCCCCCCTGG